>CATNWA010005114.1:0-27154 GCA_951230385.1 Staurois parvus | reverse complement strand
CAATTTTTTTTTGTAATTACGCCCAAAACTAAACTGCATATTCCCAGATGGGGTGTTACTAAGGATTTGTACCGGGGGAAATGATATCTCTCCCTCTCTGGAGTCTATACCTCTTTTAATTCAAGAGAGGGATTTGGCATTACATGTCATTATTAAGCTTGTGATCTACCAGAACCCCCAGATCCTTCTCCACCATTGATTCCCCCAGTTGTACCCCCCTAGTATGTATGATGCATGCATACTCTTAGCCCGCCTCATTTGCCACATAGTTGCCCAACTAACCCCACTGGTGGTATTCCTGAGTGTAGCTCGGGGTTAACTTTCAGTACCAGTAGCAGTAACCCCGAGTTACACTCAGGAATACACTTCCAGCATTGCTCCGGGATCCCTGTATCACTTACCTTGTCCTGCGCTCCCACAATGTCCCCCTCTGCAGCGTCCCCAGCCATGTCCTTCGGCCGATGCCGGCATCCGTCTTCCGGGTTCCGTTCCCTGCGAACGTCAGGACGTATGGGACGCACGGGGAACAGAACTGGCGGGAAATTCGAAAATGTCAAAATTTTACAAACACATAATACACTAAAATCACATAGTAAAACATTCCTGTATCAAACCATTTCACATACATTTTGTCCCGAGTGCTTTGTCTGGCGCCCTGCCTGCATTTTTACTGTTCTTTTTGCCTGGAAACTGAGAAACGCCCATGGGGTCCAAAAAGTGTCCCTTTAGGTCAAAAGTGGTTTTTAGACCGGCTAGAGAACAGCGATAGTAAATCAGAACCACTTGCAGAATTGAGTGATAATGATTTGTGGGGAAATTCGTCATCAGATACTGGAAATGATTTTGCAACTTTGCTCAGTGATGTGCGAACTTGGCGCTCTATTTCACATTTCAGTGTTTTTGGTTTGATTATATTATTGAATTAAAACTTATTATTTTTTATGATATTTATTATATTAATATATATGATTTAGTGTTTCAAATTTTATCATACCCGGGATGCTTACTAGACTCATGTTCGGACAGAGTTATTCCTAAGAATTACAGGCCTGCAATAAAAAAGCTACATATTTCCATGCAAAACAATGTACCGCTTTGAGCACAGAAATACTGACATCATCAGACCGCTAGGGAGCTTAAACAGTACATTGAGGTCGGCTTGTAAATTGGAGACATCCTATAACAACGTTATTCCGCTGCACAGCTTGGTGTCATCTGCAAAGACTGAAATGGGATTTATAATCCCAGACCCTATATTGTTTATAAATATATGAAAAAGTAAGGGTCCCAACACTGAACCTTGGGGTACACCACTGACACCCCCAGACCATTCAGAGTATGAATCATTAATCACTACTCTCTGAATACGATCTTTTAGCCAGTTTTCTATATTTTACATACGGATTTATCCAAGCCTGTAGACTTTACCTTACACATTAGCCGTGTGTGGGGAACTGTGTCCAACGCTTTTGCAAAATCCAAGTATACCACGTCCACTACCACCCCTCTGTCCAAGTATACCACGTCCACCGCCACCCCTCTTTCCAAGTATACCACGTCCACTGCCATCCCTCTGTCCAAGTATACCACATTCACTGCCATCCCTCTGTCCAAGTATACCACGTCCACCGCCACCCCTCTGTCCAAGTTTACCACGTCCACCGCCACCCCTCTGTCCCAGTATACCACGTCCACTGCCATCCCTCTGTCCAAGTATACCACATCCACCGCCACCCCCCCTCTGTCCAAGTATACCACGTCCACTGCCATCCCTCTGTCCAAGTATACCACATCCACCACCACCCCTCTGTCCAAGTATACCCACGTCCACCCCGCCACCCCTCTGTCCAAGTATATCACGTCCACCGCCACCCCTCTGTCCAAGTATACCACGTCCACCGCCACCCCTCTGTCCAAGTATATCACATCCACCACCACCCCTCTGTCCAAGTATATCACGTCCACCGCCACCCCTCTTTCCAAGTATACCACGTCCACCGCCACCCCTCTGTCCAAGTATACCCACGTCCACCGCCACACCTCTGTCAAGGTTTTGCTAACCTCATCATAAAATAAATCAGATTTGTTTGACAACTTCTGTCTTTCATGAATCCATGCTGTGTTAAAAATGTGTATTCTACCTGTATTTCTGGAAACACCAGAAAAGTGTATCAAAATGTGCATTGTGCTTGTGGTACCATTACTTCTTAATTACTAAATGGCACACAAAATTTGGGTAGCAATCTCATGTTTTGTTGCCCATTTGGGCTTGTTCACACTTGGCTGTTTTACCAACGCTTGCCAAACGCCCCTATAGCGTTATAGTTGGTCCGGCGTTTGCAGAGCGTTTTTTAACGCTCGGCAAACGCTCCGAAAACGCCGCATGCGTGGTTTAGCAGCGGTTGCTAGGCGTTTGCCGAGTGTTAAAATATGCCCGACAAACGCCTATAATGAAGTTTGAATGGTGTTACCGCTCCGCAAATGCCCTGCAACCGCGTCGCAACCGCACTTGCGGAGTGGCACCATAGGCTAGAATAGGAGGCTTCAATGCCTCCTGACTCGACCAGAGGCATCCGTATTGCCGCACCGCAATGCGCCGCAACGCTACACCGCTCCCGTTAGAACAGCACCATGCACTGCAATGGGCAGAAATTGTCTGAGGCGTTTTGGAAGCGGTAAAAACGCTTCTCAAACACCTCTCTGCCACTTGAAAAACAAGGCTAGTGTGAACATAGCCTTAGTCGGGCAAACAACACGCCCCTCCCCCCCCGCCCGCACGGCATGGAGGCAGAAGAAGAATCTGCGGCTCCTCCAACTGACAAGGTGCCGGTCAGGGAGGGAGCCCTGCGTGGGAGGCGCACAGCTGCGGGCGCTGCCGGGCTGTCTCCTGCTGCGGCCGGCGGGCCCCTGAGAAGTTTGGGGCTCCGGCTCCAGTGAGCAGCAGCGTGGGATCGGCACTGGACGGAGTGGCAGCAGGGAGTTCTGCGGCTGCTGGGCTGTCTACTGCTTGCGGCCCGGCAGGCCCCCTGGGACGGTTTGGTCTTGCTCTGGCTCCACAGCAGCATCAGCAGAAGACTGGAGCTGGGCGGAGGGGCAGCTGGAAGTGCTGCAGGTCGGAGCCCCAGGGACGGCGGTGAGCGTGTCTGGTGCCGGGAGGCGGAGTCGTGAGCGGCACAGACCAGCAGGACCCGTGGCTCCTGGGGGACCGGGAGGCCATCTGAACAGCGTGCGGAGGAAGAGAGGTCGGAGGGCGAGCTGTCGGAACCCGATGCGGGGGGGCGACGGCTGGCCCCCCGCTCTACAACGGTGGATCGTGAGCGCGCGGCTGAAGGGGCATCTCCTGGGCAGCCTGGTGAGTTACCTGTTCTGGGGTCTATCTCTTTTTCTTCTGCGTTACGGGACCTGCTGGGGGTGTGGTAGGGCCGCTACGGTGGGCGTGGCCTCTGCGGCGTGCACTGTCGGCGTTCCCCCGTCAGGTATGGGTGGAGGTCTCGGTGATGAATGTGATTTCCGGTTTGCGGGACCTGTTTGCGGCGTCTTGAGTGGTGGCGGTGGTGGGGCGCTGGGCCTGCTTCTGTGTGGCTCCCGCCGATGGTGGGAAGGTTTCGGGGTTCTTGTACAGGACAGTGGGGACGTGCGGCGTTCCGGGCGTCTCTTTCTCCTCCGGGGTCTGGGCTAGGGGTTGTTCCGGCCGCGACAGGTGATCGGGGTTCTGCGGCCCCCTCCGCGGTTTTGGGTGCGGATTCGAGGGTGTCCGGCCTGTCGGCTTGGCGGACTCGGCCAGGGGCGAAGTGTACGTGTGTTTTGATGGGCCCTTTAAGGTGTGCACTTACAGTCGGAGGTACGGGAGAAGATTTGGAGTGGGGAGTACGTTAATATATTCTCACTCTTGCCTTTGGAGCATTTTCCTTTTGTAAGGGTCCCGGGTTGACGAGAGTAGGCGTGGTGGAAGCGGGAGCAGCGGCGTTTTCGTTTTATATCCGCGTACCTTTGTAAATTGGTTGAAGGCGTTCGCGATCATGGCTAGTGTGCGTGGGGAGTAGGCTTACTGTCGGAGGTACGGGAGAAGATTTGGCAACGTGGGGGAGTACGTTGATATATTCTCACTCTTGCCTTTGGAGCGTTTTCCTTTTGAAGGGTCCCGGTTGACGAGAGTAGGCGGGTGGAAGCGGAGCAGCGGCGTTTTCGTTTTATCCCGCGTACCTTTGTAAATTGGTTGAAGGCGTTCGCGATCATGGCTAGTGTGCGTGGGGAGTAGGCTCCTGAACATTGCTTGGCACTGTTCTGTTACCTTGATGCCATTGGTGAGGCTCACAGGGTTTATGGGGGTACTGCGTGGCTTTGGTACGATGAGCAGTTTAGGCAGCGGAGGGCGGTTCACCAGTCGTTGCGTTGGGGATCATAGGGACATTGGCCTCTGGATGCGGGGACTCATGACACGGCGAGGGCCCCTGGTTCGTTTTTTCAGAGCGGGGCCCGCGGTTCGTTCTCCTCGGGACAATCGGCCTCCAGGCGTCAGGGGTTTCTGCTGGCAGTTCCAAGAGGGGACGTGTCGATTTGGTGGGTCTTGCGTTTTAGGCACGAATGTTCCGGGTGCGGGGGCTCCCATCCCTTGTCGCGCTGTTTCCAGCGGGTCGAGGCCTTCCCGGAGAGCATGCTGGCAAGAGGGACGACTCCGGTGCGAGTGGAAATGATGGGGCCTTTCTTAAAGAGGTATCCTGATCGGGCAGCTGCAGTGCTGCTCACGGGGGGTTTTTCGGAGGGTTTTTTCGCATCCCGTGTACTTTGACTTTGATTCCTCCCTTAGCTCGGAATTTGCGGTGGGCCTTGCGGCATGAGGAGGGGGTTTCGGCTAAGTTGCGTAAGGAAGTGGGGTTGGGACGCATGGGGGGTCCGTTTGCTTGCGCTCCGTTTTTGGATTTGGTTGTTTCTCCCCTTGGGGGTTGTGCCCAAGAAGGAGCCGATGCGTTTAGGTTAAATTCCCCACCTGTCCTTCCCAAAGGGGGGGGTTGGTGAATGATGCTATTGATTCGGAGTCGTGTTCGGTGTCTTACACGTCTTTTCATGCGGCTGTTTTCTGGGTCCGTCAGTATGGGCGCGGTGCACTCATGGCGAAATCGGACGTTGAGTCGCGTTTCGGCTGTTGCCAGTCCATCCGGACAGTTTTCGTTTTTTGGGTTGTCATTGGCAGGGCTATTTTTACGTTGATAAGTGCCTTCCTATGGGGGTTGTTCTATATCTTGCGCTTTGTTCGAGAAGTTCGGTTCATTCGTGGAGGTGGGTGGTGCGGGATGTCCCAGGGGTGAATTCGGTCATCCAATATTTGGGGATGATTTTCTTTGCGTGGTCCGCCGGATTCTGGAGTAATGTGCAGTTTTGCTGGCCACTTTGCAACCACGTTTCGCGGAACGTTTCGGGATTCCTCTGGCGGTGGATAGGACTGTGGGCCCGGCTACGGTGATGACTTTCTTGGGCATTGTTTTGGGATTCCGGCACGATGGAGTGCCGCTTGCCTGAGGGTTAAGCTGGTGGCTCTACAAGGGGAACTCCGTGGGGTGCTGGGGCAAGCGAAAAAAAAATTCAGCTGCGGGCCTTACAGTCGTTGTTGGGCAAAACTTAACTTCGCTTGTCGGATTCTGCCCATGGGTCGGGTGTTCTGGTTGGCGTCGGCGACGGCAGGGATTACCTCCCCTTTTACATTTTATTCGGTTGGCTCGGGATCATCGGGGAGGACTTGCATTTGTGGCACACCTTTTTGGATTTGTTAATGGGCGGGCTCTCTGGATGTCTGGCCCTGTTAGCACTTTTGACTTGGAATGGTTCACGGACGCGGCGGCGTCGGGCGGCTATGGGGCTTTTTCCGGGGTCGATGGAGTGCGGCCTCGTGGCCTGCTTCCTGGCGGGAGGCGGGTTTTCTTTGCAACTTGGTGTTGTTGGTACTTTTTCCGGTGGTGTTTTGGCGGTTGAGGTTTGGGGAGAGAATTTTCGAAATCTAAACGTGCGTTGTCACTGTGACAATTTTGGGGGTGGTTCAGGTCATCAATCGGGTCTCAGCTTCTTCACGACCGGTGGTGGCCTTGCTTCGCCATTTTAGTGTTGCGTTTGTCTGCGTCTGCATGTTTTTATCCATGCGGTGCTGCGTCTCCCTGGGGTTGATAACACCGTGGCTGACGCTTTGTCTCGCTTTCAGTGGGACAAATTCCGAGAGGTGGCGCCGCGGCGGAGCAGCCCGGGGTTCCTTGTCCCGACGGGCTGTGGGAGATTGCCTTGGAGTCCCTTGCGGGCTGGATCCGGCATTCGGGGAGTGAGGCGACTTGGTCTGCATACTCTAGGGTCTGGCGGGAGGGGCTGGATCTGCTACAGCGGGTTGAGATTGATCCCTGGGGGCCGGAGGTGGTTTTGGCGGTATTGTAACTTTGTGGCGCGGAATTTTGGGTTGTAGGCTGCTGCGGTGGATCGCCGAATGGCGGGTTTGGCATTCTTCTTAAGTTGCAAGGGGTTGTCGGGATTTCACTGAAGATTTTTTGGGTTCGGCAGGCTCTCCGGGGTTTACCGGAGCGCTCATCGCTGTAAGGATTCTCGTCGTCCGGTGTCTTTTGAGTTGTTGGGTCTTTGTTTGTGCATTTGTCCGGTCTGTGTGTTCTTCGGACTTTGAGGTGTGCTTTATTTCGGGCGGCTTTTTTGGGGCGTTGCGTATTGGGGAGCTCGTTAGTCCGTCCAAATCGGTTCTTGGGGGGGTTATTGGTGGATGAGGTCAGGTGCTCCGGTGAATGGGTGGAGGTGCTGGTACGTCGGTCTAAGATGGACCAATTGGGGACGTGGTGGTCGGGTGCGTTTTTTCATTCTTCCGGCTTCGCTGGTGTGCCCAGTGCGGGCGGGTTCAGGAATTTTTGTCCCGTCGTCCAGTGGGGCAGGGTGTGTTTTTTTCCCCAGGCCAACGCTGAGCGGGGAGCTGGTGCGAGATGTCCATAGCTGGATTTTCTTCAGTTGCGGGTGGGCTTATCCGGGCGATGGTGGTGGTGTGGTCCGACATTGTCGCCCGTACCTCTTGGCGTTGGGCGCGGTCGGATGTGAGAGGCTCAACAAGGCTCGGATCAAGGTTAACAGAGAGGTGGGGCGTTTCTTTAGTCACCAATGGGGAGTTTGGTGGTCCGGCACTTGGAGTTGGAGGTGGATACTTGGCGGTATCTCAGTGCGGCGATGGGGTGCATTTGAATGCGGTTGGGGCGGATTTATGGTCCCTGGATCTGCAGGATGGCATACAAGCGGGCTGTTCGTTTTGTGTGGCTCGTGGCACGCATGGGGTAAGGGCTTACCCAGCGTGCTGTGGCGGTTGTTGGTTTTGGAGGCGGTTCTTATTTGGAAGGTAAACAACAATGGTTGTGGGACCCATCCGTGGTATGGGATCCCGGGACATTCCCAGCAATAACCAAGGTTTAACTGGAAGGTGGTGGTGCTGCACTGCGTCACGGTATGGTTGTCTCCCGAGCTGGTTGGTTGCGGCTGGAGGCCTAGTGTATATGGTTGTCCGCAGGTGCATTTCGGATCGTTTTGGGGTGTCTTCGAAGACCAACAACAATTCTGTGGGTTTCTGTTATAAGGAATGGTTGGTGTATTGTAACTTGAGTTGTTAATAAAAGGCCATGTTGGCCATTTACTCCAAAATTGGTGTTATGTTTTTTGTTATAGTATAATTGGTTAAGGGGAAGGGGGTTGGCGCGGAACGGTAATGGTGGTAATGGGGAAGTGGACGAGCCTATCTCTGGTGCAATAGTCATGATCGGATCTTTTCAGACAAATCGAGGGCATGTTGCATTTGGTCCTTTCAGTGATAAATTTAACTCATCCAAGATGGCAAAGATGCCAACCAAGTAAGCTATTTTCTGCAGTTCACTTTTATCGCTGAAAAGTGCTTCGAACTGCGGTCTTGCTTTCTGATTAAAAAATGTTTTGAGTTCATCAAGAAGCTCAAAAACACGTTTTAAAAAAAACTTTTCTTCTCGACAACCATCTCTCTTCAGTGTGTGAAATAGCAAGAGCATTGTTTGGCGCATCCAACTCATTGCACAGTTGCGAAAACAGTCGAATGTTTTAACCTCCCTGGCGGTATTCCCGAGTGTAGCTCGGGGTAAAGTTTCATCAGTTCATCAGTTTCATCTGATTTACTATCGCTGTTCTCTAGCTGGTGTAAAACCGCTTTTGACCTAAAGGGACGCTTTTTGGACGCCATGGACGTTTCTCAGTTTCCAGGCAGAAAGAACAGTAAAAATGTAGGCAGGGCGCAGGACAAAGCACTCGGGACAAAATGTATGTGAAATGGTTTGATACAGTAATGTTTTATTATGTAAATTTAGTGAATTTAGTGAATGTCACTTTTAAAGTGTGTAAAAAAACTTTCCCGCTAGTTCCATCCCCCGTACGTCCCGACGTCGCAGGGAACGGAACCCGGAAGATGGATACCGGCATCGGCAGGAGGAGATGGCCGGGGACGCTGCAGGAGGGACATCGCAGGAGCGCAGGACAAGGTAAGTGAAGAAGGGATCCCGGAGCAGAGCTGCAGTGTATTACCGAGTGTAGATCGGGGTAAAGTTTCAGTACCACAAGCAGTGACCCCGAGCTACACTCAGGAATACCCTGCAGCGTTGCTCAGGGATCTCTTCTGCACTTACCTTGTCCCGCGATGTCCCTCCTGCAGTGTCCCCGGCAATGTCCTCCGACCGATGCCGGAATCCGTCTTCTGGGTTCCGTCCCCTGCGATGTTGGGACGTACGGGGGACGGAACGGGGGGAAATTTGAAAATGACAAAAAGTGACATTCACTAAATACACTAAAATCACATAGTATAACATTCCTGTATCAAACCATTAAAACATACATTTTGTCCCGAGTGCTTTGTCCTGTGCCCTGCCTGCATTTTTACTGTTCTTTCTGCATGGAAACTGAGAAATGTCCATGGCGTCCAAAAAGCGTCCCTTTAAGTCAAAAGCGGTTTTAGACCGGATAGAGAACAGCGATAGTAAATCAGAACACTTGCAGAATTGAGTGATAATGATTCGTGGGGGAAATTCCTCATCAAGACACTGAAAATGATTCTGCGATTTTGCTCAGCGATGTGCGAACTTGGCGCTATATTTCAAATTTAAGTGTTTTTGGTTTGATTATATTATTGAATTAAATTTATTATTATTATATTATTATTTTTATATGATTATTTATTAAATTATAATTTATGATTTCGTATTTCAAATTTTAACATCCCCGGGATGTTTACTAGACTCTTGTTCGGACAGATTTCAGTGAGTTATTCCTAAAAATTACACAGCCTACAATAAAAAAAATACATATTTCCATGCAAAAAAAATGTTACCGCTTTGAGCACAGAAATACTGACATAAACAGACCGCTAGGGAGGTTAATATACTTCATGTAAACCAGTAACTGTGAACAGTCTGCAACGTCTGTAGATTCATCAAGCTGGATACTAAATATTGGAAGTGGAGCAGATTTACTTTCCTGGATTACCTGATGAAGAATATCAGCAGACATGTCATCTATTCTTCTGTGGACAGTGTCGTTAGATTAGGAAATTGCATTCAATTTCGTAAAAAAATTCATCTCCAATCATAACTCGAACAATGTCTTTGGCCTCTGGCAACAGTAAATCCCCAGCAATGGTTGTGTGAGGTTTCATAGCTCTGGCAATTCTGAGTGCCACCAAATATGAAGCTTCAACGGCTGCTACGTTTTGTTTGTTGGTACTTTCCACCAGTGTCAAGTCTGGCTTTCTTGAGTCCATCAGCTTTGCTTCTAAAATAGTTGGTATCCTTGCCGGCAAAGCTCGGATGCTTGCTATCAAAATGGCGTTTTAGTTTGTTCGGCTTCATAGATTCGGCTGATAGAACTTCACAACAAATAACACATTGCGGTTTCTCAATTCCTGCTGTAATTATTGAGGTAAAACCATACTGTAGAAAATCCTCACTATATTTTCTTTTCTTAACGTTCTTCTTTACACGATCCATTGTCATGGAATGGTTTGCTAATAAAAATAATATATAACAATAGCTTTAATAATACAAAAGATGATACATGGCATAGTTCAGTCAATACAGTTCATTAAGGTTTCCTATTTACCATTCTCTGTGTTGTTTTTTTTTACATACCTGTTACTATCACAAGGGGGCAGTATTCACATCAACCGCAGCTGAATATAAAAAGACCGATCAGCATCCCGATTAAGTTTCCATGGTACAGATATTTTATTTTTGCAGTAGTTTGATGATTTTACAGTACATGATTTTACATTTATCCAGTAATTATAATTCATGAAGTGTCGTTTTACCTCCAATACTGCTGCTTTCAAACACAGCAGCTGCTCTTTACACATGTGTGACTGGTCCACATAAGTAATACATTATGGTGCCAACCCTGTCACATACACCTGTATTTGTACGGGGTGTATGTGATGGGGGTTAGTGCAATGATGTCATCACGCCGGGTACTCGTATGTGGGCAGATCCACCTGGAGACAGATAGAGGAGAGCGGGCGCTTAATGTCTCTCGGTTCCTAAGACCATCAGTAATATGTTTTCCGATGGTCTTTGGCGACCCCTGTGAAAGAGTCGTTTTCGACCCCCAAAGGGGTCGTGACCCTCAGGTTGAGAACCGCTGTGTTACAGTGTACAGTACATTACTGCACATTGTGTTAGTGTACAATGTGTTAGTATACAATGCGTTAGTGTACAGTGTGTTAGTGTACAATGTGTTAGTGTACAATGCGTTAGTGTGTACAATGTGTTAGTATACAATGCGTTAGTGTACAGTGTGTTATGTATACAATGCGTTAGTGTACAATGCGTTAGTGTACAATGTGTTAGTATACAATGTGTTAGTGTACAGTGTGTTAGTGTACAATGCGTTTAGTGTACAATGTGTTAGTATATACAATGTGTTAGTGTACAGTGTGTTAGTGTACAATGTGTTAGTATACAATGCGTTAGTGTATACAATGTGTTAGTGTACAATGTGTTGTTATATACAATGCAGTTAGTGTACAATGTGTTAGTGTACAATGTGTTAGTATACAATGCGTTAGTGTACAATGTGTTAGTATACAATGTGTTAGTGTACAATGCGTTAGTGTACAATGTGTTAGTATACAATGCGTTAGTGTACAATGCGTTAGTGTACAATGTGTTAGTGTACAATGCGTTAGTGTACAATGTGTTAGTATACAATGCGTTAGTGTACAGTGTGTTAGTGTGTGACAATGTGTTAGTGTACAATGCGTTAGTGTTACAATGTGTTAGTATACAATGCGTTAGTGTACAGTGTGTTAGTATACAATGCGTTAGTGATACAATGCGTTAGTGTACAATGTGTTAGTATACAATGTGTTAGTGTACAGTGTGTTTGTGTACAATGCGTTAGTGTACAATGTGTTAGTAATACAATGTGTTAGTGTACAGTGTGTCTAGGTTAGTGATACAATGTGTTAGTATACAATGCGTTAGTGTACAATGTGTTAGTGTACAATGTGTTGTTATACAATGCGTTAGTGTACAATGTGTTTAGTGTACAATGTGTTAGTATACAATGCGTTAGTGTGTACAATGTGTTAGTTATACAATGTGTTAGTGTTACAATGCGTTAGTGTACAATGTGTTAGTATACAATGCGTTAGTGTACAATGCGTTAGTGTACAATGTGTGTTAGTGTACAATGCGTTAGTGTACAATGTGTTAGTATACAATGCGTTAGTGTACAGTGTGTTAGTGTACAATGTGTTGTTATACAATGTGTTAGTGTACAATGTGTTAGTATACAATGTGGTTAGTGTACAATGCGTTAGTGTACAAATGTGTTAGTGTACAGTGTGTTAGTGTACAATGTGTTAGTATACAATGCGTTAGTGTACAATGTGTTAGTATACAATGCGTTAGTGTACAATGCGTTAGTGTACAGTGTGTTTAGTGTACAATGTGTTGTTATACAATGCGTTAGTGTTACAATGTGTTAGTGTACAATGTGTTAGTATACAATGCAGTTAGTGTACAATGTGTTAGTATACAAATGCGTTAGTGTACAATGCGTTAGTATACAATGCGTTAGTGTACAATGCCGTTAGTTATACAATGTGTTAGTTGTACAATGTGTTTTGTGTAGTGTACAATGCGTTAGTGATACAATGCGTTAGTGTACAATGTGTTAGTGTACAATATGTTAGTATACAATGTGTTAGTATACAATGCTGTTAGCGTTAGTGTACAATGTGTTAGTATACAATGTTGTTAGTGTGTTAGACAATGTCGTTAGTGTACAATGCGTTAGTGTACAATGTGTTAGTGTACAATATGTTAGTTATACACAAGTGTGTTAGTATACAATGTGTTAGTATACAATGCGTTAGTGTACAATGTGTGTTAGTGTACAATGTGTTAGTGTACAATGTGTTAGTGTACAATGCGTTAGTGTACAATGCGTTAGTGTACAATGTGTTAGTGTACAATGTGTTAGTATACAATGTGTTAGTGTACAATGCGTTTAGTGTTACAATGTGTTAGTGTGTGTACAATATGTTAGTTGAATACAAGTGTTAGTATACAATGCGTTAGTATACAATGTGTTAGTGTACAATGTGTTAGTGTACAATGTGTTAGTATACAATGCGTTAGTAGTGTACAATGTGTTAGTATACAATTGTGTTAGTGTTACAATGTGTTAGTGTACAATGCGTTAGGTTAGTGTACAATGCGTTAGTGTACAATGTGTTAGTGTACAATGCGTTTAGTATACAATGTGTTAGTATACACAATGTGTTAGTGTACAATGTGTTAGTGTACAATATGTTAGTATACAATGTGTTAGTGTATACAATGCGTTAGAGTATACAATGTGTTAGTATACAATGTGTTAGTGTACCATTGCGTGTTGACAGTATACAATGTGTTAGTGTACAATGTGTTAGTGGTACAATGTGTTAGTATAATGGTCGTTACGTGATACAATGCGTGATCTGCAATTTGCTGCACGTGTTAGTGCACAATGTGCTAATGTAAAATGCGTCTTGTTGGGTGTACAAGTGCATTAGGTCTACAGTGCCATTAGTGTGTACAATGTGTTAGTGTACAATGTGTTAGTGTAAAATGCGTTTAGTGTACAGTGCGTTAGAGTGTACAGTGGTTAGTCTACAGTGCGTTAGAGTGTACAGTGCGTTTAGAGTGTACAGGGCGTTAGTGTACAGTGCGTTAGTTCTACAGTGCGTTAGAAGTGTTACAGTGCGTTTAGGGTGTTGTACAGTGCCGTTAGGGTGTACATGTGCGTTAGTGTACAGTGCGTTAGAGTGTACAGTGCCGTTAGTGTACAATGTGGTTAGAGTACAATTATTATTATTATACAGTATTTACTATAGCGCCAAAGGGTATGCTCAGCGCTGTTTACAGTAGCAAGGGGGACAGAACATGAGACAAGAACAGTAACCGCAATACAATACACGAGGGGTATTTCGAGGGCCCTGCTCTTTGAGCTATTTACAATCTAGGATGGAGGGGACGGAGTGGTACAGGGAGGAAAGATGGCTGTGGGGGATGGAACGAGTTTTAGATGGAGTCGGTGAGAGGAGTGGAGGAGGGGTCAGTTGTTAGTGTGAGGGTGGGGTAGGCTCCCTGGAAGAGGTGGGTCTTCAGGGTACGCTCTGAAGGTGATGAGGGTAGGTGACAGTCTAATGGATTGGGGGTTAGGGAATTCCAGAGGATGGGGGAAGTCCTGGAGAAAACCTGCAATCGGGCGTGGGAGGAGGAGACCAGGGAGCTAGAAAGAGGAGGAGGTCCTGTGAGGAACGCGAAGGGTCACGGGTAGGTGGTATTTAGGTATCAGGTTGGTTAGGTAGTTTGGGGCGGCGGCTGTTGTGAATACCTTTGTTAGGTCAGGGTTAGCAGTTTGAATTTGATGTGATCGGTGGCAGTGTTTATAGGAGACGCTGAAGGAAGAGGGTCAAGGAGGTTGTTGTCAGTGAGGTGGTGGGCGCTTAGGCGATTGTAGGCCAGGCGCTCAAGGAGCTTGGAAGTGAATGGCAGCAGGGAGATGGGTCTAAGGTTGTTTAGGTCAGTGGGGTCAGGGAGGATTTTTGATAGTGTGGGGGTGATGATGTGCGCGTGCTTTAGAGGGGAGGGGGAAAGTGCAGTGGAGAGGGTGAGAGGGGAGGGGGAGATGTGGGGGGGGAGTGGGGGGCGGGGGGGGAATGGGATGAAGGGGGGGGGGGGATGACGGAGGAGTTGAGGAGGGGGATAGGGTCAGGGGGGGGCAGGTGGTAGGCGGGGCATCAGTGAAGGACTTAGAGGTGTGGGGGCTCAGGGGGGAGCTGGGTTGAAGGAGCGGAGTGTTGGGGAGGTGATAGGTGTGGGGTCGTTAGGAATAGTGGCGGGTTAGAGCTTGGCTATGAGGGTCGGGGGGTGGGTTGGGTGAGGGCGAGAGGTACTGGGTGGAGAGGTAGTAGATTGTGAGTGGTGGCAATGTCTTACGGATTGCGTCCGAGTCTTGTTGGGGAGTAGGAAATGACTGGCAATACTCTGTGGGCGGTGAGTTGAGGTGGCTGATGTGGGGGTGGGGGGGGAGAGAGCAGGGATTTGAAAGTGCAGAAGAGCCGGCGGGGACAGGTGGAAGTAGGGGGTGTTGATAAGGGTTACGAAATTAAGGCTTGCTTGGCGGGTGTGGAGGGAGGTGGTGTAGATGAGGAAGGCGACTTTGTAGAGGGGGGAGTAACGCGCAAGGGGATCTGGTTTGCGACGGGTGTTTCATTGGGGTGGGGGGGGGTGGGGGGTGTGGGGGGGGGGAAGGGTGGAGGTTAGACACCCACAGTTAATCCAGAGGGGGCAAAAAAACCCAGCAAAGCACGATCCAATTTGCTCCTGCAAATTCCTTTCCTGTCCCCCGGAGAGGCAATCGGATATTCCCTGGATCAACTCTACCTAAACATGTTAGTATTCAGTTAATATTCTGTGTATCTAGGAAAGAATCCAGAACTTTTTTTTAAAGAAATTCCACTGAGCTGGCCCAGAACCAACTCTTGAGGGAGTCTATTCCCACATTTTCACAGCTCTTACTGTGAAAAACTTTTCCGTGTTTGGAGGATTAAACTTCTTTTCCTCCAGATGTAAAAAGAGGTGCCCCCTTGTCCTCTGTGATGACCTCGGGGGTGAATAGTTCTACACACGAGTTCACTATATGAACCACTAGATGTATTTATACATGGAGATCATATCCCCCCTTATGTATTATATACATGGAGATCATATCCCCTTATATGGCATTATACATGGTGATTAAACATGGTGATCCCCCCTTATGTTTTATACATTCGGTAGATCAATATCCCCCTTATTATTATAACATGGTGATCATATCCCCCCTTATGTTTGATACATGGTGATCAAGTGCCCCCTCTTATTAATCTTTATACATGGAGATCATATCCCCTTATGTATTATCACATGGAGATTAGCGATATCCCCCCTTATGTATCGCTGCTTACATGGTGTTCATATCCACCCCTTATTGTATTCTTACATGGAGATCATAACCCCCCTTTTTGTATTATACATGGATAGATCATATCCCCTTTATGTATTATACATGGAGATTCATATCCCCCCTTATGTATTAGATTTACATGGTGATCATACTCCCCCCTTTTGTAGGTTATACATGGTGATCATATCCCCCCTTAAGTATTATACACGGAGATCATATCCCCACTTTATTATTATTACACGGAGATATCATATCCCCCCCTTATGTATAATACACGGAGATCATATCACCCCTTATGTATTAGTGGTACATGGAGATCATATCCCCCTTATGTATTAATACATGCTGATCATATCCCCCCTTATGTATTTATACATGCTGATCATTATCCCCCCTTATGTAAAGGATACATTGTTGATTATATGCCCCCTTAATATCTCCTGTTCGCTTGTGATCTACCAGAACCCCCAGATCCTTCTCCACCATTGATTCCCCAGTTGTACCCCCTAGTATGTATGATGCATGCATACTCTTAGCCCCCCTCATTTGCTACATAGTTGCCCAACTAACCCCCCTGGTGGTATTCCTGAGTGTAGTTCGGGGTTAACTTTCAGTACCAGTAGCAGTAACCCCGAGTTACACTCAGGAATACACTTCCAGCATTGCTCTGGGATCCCTGTATCACTTACCTTGTCCTTCGCTCCCGCAATGTCCCTCTGCAGCATCCCCAGCCATGTCCTTCGGCCGATGCCGGCATCCGTCTTCCGGGTTCCGTTCCCTGCGAGCGTCAGGACGTATGGAACGCACGGGGAACGGAACTGGCAGGAAATTCGAAAATGTCAAAATTTTACAAACACATAATACACTAAAGTCACATAGTAAAACATTCCTGTATCAAACCATTTCACATACATACTGTCCCGAGTGCTTTGTCCTGCGCCCTGCCTGCATTTTTACTGTTCTTTTTGCCTGGAAACTGAGAAATGTCCATGGCGTCCAAAAAGCGTCCCTTTAGGTCAAAAGTGGTTTTAGACCGGCTAGAGAACAGCGATAGTAAATCAGAACCACTTGCAGAATTGAGTGATAATGATTTGTGGGGAAATTCATCATCAGACACTGAAAACGATTTTGCGACTTTGCTCAGTGCTGCATAAAAAAAAAGCTACATATTTCCATGCAAAACAATGTACCGCTTTGAGCACAGAAATACTGACACAATCAGACCACTAGGGAGGTTAAACAGTACACTGAGGTCGGCTTGTAAATTGAAGACTGAAATGGGATTTTTAATCCCAGACCCTATATTGTTTATAAATATATGAAAAAGTAAGGGTCCCAACACTGAACCTTGGGGTACACCACTGACACCCCTAGACCATTCAGAGTATGAATCATTAACCACTACTCTCTGATTACCATCTTTTAGCCAGTTGTCCAATTACAATCCAATTACATACAGATTTTTCCAAGCCTGTAGACTTTACCTTACACATTAGCCGTGTGTGGGGAACTGTGTCAAACACTTTTGCAAAATCCAAGTATACCACGTCCACCACCACCCCTCTGTCCAAGTATACCACGTCCACCGCCACCCCTCTGTCTAAATATACCACGTCCACCACCACCCCTCTGTCCAAGTATATTACGTCCACCGCCACCCCTCTGTCTAAATATACCACGTCCACCGCCACCCCTCTGTCCAAGTATACCACGTCCACCGACACCCCTCTGTCTATATATACCACGTCCACCGCCACCCCTCTGTCTAAATATACCTCATCCACCGCCACCCCTCTGTCCAAGTAGATCATGTCCACTGCCACCCCTCTGTCCAAGTATATCATGTCCACCACCACCCCTCTGTCCAAGTATATCACGTCCACCGCCACCTCTCTGTCCAAGTATACCACGTCCACTGCCACCCCTCTGTCCAAGTATATCGTGTCCACCGCCACCTCTCTGTCCAAGTATACCACATCCATTGCCACCCCTCTGTCCAAGTATATCGTGTCCACCGCCACCTCTCTGTCCAAGTATACCACGTCCACTGCCACCCCTCTGTCCAAGTATACCACGTCCACCGCCACTCCTCTGTCAAGGTTTTACTAACCTCATCATAAAAAGAAAATCAGATTTGTTTGACAACTTCTGTCTTTTATGAATCCATGCTGTGTTTAAAAATGTTAAAAATGTGTATTCTCTACCTGTATTTCTGGAAACGCCTGAAAAGTGTATCAAAATGTGCATTGTGCTTGTGGTACTATTACTTCTGAATATCTTAATGGCACATAAAATTTGGGTAGCAATCTCATGTTCTGTTGCCCGTTTGGGCTTGTTCACACTTGGCTGTTTACCAACACTTGCCAAACGCCCCTATAGCGTCCGTATTGCCGCACCGCGTTGCGCCGCGACGTTACCGCTCCCATTAGAACAGCACCATGTGCTGCAATGGGCAGAATTGTCTGAGGAGTTTGGGAAGCGGTAAAAACTTGTTTTCAAACGCCTCTCTGCCGCTTGAAAACAAGGCTAGTGTGAACGTAGCCTTAGTCGGGCAAACAACACGCACTTGGCTCAGTACCAAAAAAACAGGTACATGAGCTACCTCATCCAAGTGAATAGGCTGCCCTTTGCTGTCCTACACCAAACATGGCCCATCACATTGCTCAGGCTTAGTAATACTTTTCACCAATGCCACTGGGCTGCATTGAGGATGGAGTCTGCCATTGACACTCTGGACTCAGTGTTGCCCCCCAAAAGTCCTCTTCAGTTTCCGCTCGAGGTCCCTGCTTCAACTAGGTATTCCCACATTGGCACTGTGCTCTGCTGGCTTGGGGACTCCGAGGCCAGTGGAGTACAGTAAAAATAAATGTAGATCTAAACTTAAAAAAAACAAACAAACCATAAGTAGAGCTATGCACACCATGGCCTAACTTGTATGACTGGATGGACCATGGTACTCACAGAATGACTTTGCGCAGAACAGGTTTAGTGATGACAAACTCTAAATGGAGCTCCCTGACCAAATAAACTGGTCCACCTTAATATGATACAGTTCATTATTAGATTCATGTATTTTAGTTTCATCTTATTTTAATACATTTATTTAAATTTTTTATGTTGTAGATACAGAAAAACATACAGATAGACACAGCTATGTTACAAAACATCTCAAAAATGTTTCAATAGCCACAATGATTTATATGTTTTATATTTCTCCATATGTTACACAAAATAATACAGTGCAGTAAGATGGCTGGGATGGGCTGGAGGAATACATACATTGTGCTGGTCTATTCAATAAAAATAAAAATGTTCAAGTAAAAAAGGACATCAAGCTTAAAGTGCTATGTCTACAGATACAGTGTCACAATTCAATGGATTGGGTGTAAAGAGCACAGACAGACCCAAGCAGATTATTTCAGTACAGCCAACAGGGTGTCATACAGTCATCTAAAGATTCTGAATCATATTCACAAAATAACTAGATGCCATAACACACCTAATACATAATACACCTGATCTAATATATATACAAGAGGTCTTCAAAAAGTGTTCACACTTACATACATATATGCAGTATATGTTAAAAAAAGTGCAGAAACGTTTGAAGAAATAAAGATGGACTGAGCTTCATTGAAACATTGACAATAAAAAACCCCGCTGTTCTTGATCTTCCTCTTCTATTGAACTGTACCGTTTCTGTATTTTCTCCCTTTATATTGTAAAGTGCTGAGCAAACTGTTGGCGCTATATATATTCTGTATAATAATAATATTAAAAAAATAAAATAAATACATTTATATATATATATATATATAATTATCATTATTATTATACAGGATTTATATAGCGCCAACAGTTTGCTCAGCGCTTTACAATATAACGGGAGACGATACAGCAACAATACAGTTCAATACAAAAGGGATTTGAGGGCCTGATCCTTGGAGCTTACAATCTAGGAGGGAGGGGCTAGTGGTTCAAAAGATATTAACTGTGGGGGATGGACTGGTAGGAAGAGTAAAAGATTCCATTATTAGCTGAGGGCAGGATAGGCTTCCCTGAAGAGATAGGTTTTCAGAGATCGCCTAAAAGTGAGCAGAGTAGGTGATAGTCTGATAAATTGGGGTAGAGAGTTCCAGAGGATGGGGGAAGCTCTGGCGAAACCCTGAGACAAGCATGGGAGGAGGAGACAAGGGAGCTAGAGAGTAGGAGGTCTTGCGAGGAGCGGAGAGTACGGTTTGGGTGATATTTAGAGACAAGATCGGTGATGTAATTTGGGGCAGAGTTATAAATGGCTTTATACGTTATTGTTAGTGTTTTGAATTTTATCCATTGGACAATGGGAAGCCAGTGGAGGGATTGGCAGAGAGGGGTGGAGGACACTGAGTGGAGGCCAGTGGAGGGATTGGCAGAGAGGGGTGGAGGACACTGAGTGGAGGCCAGTGGAGGGATTGGCAGAGAGGGGTGGAGGACACTGAGTGGAGGCCAGTGGAGGGATTGGCAGAGAGGGGTGGAGGACACTGAGTGGAGGCCAGTGGAGGGATTGGCAGAGAGGGGTGGAGGACACTGAGTGGAGGCCAGTGGAGGGATTGGCAGAGAGGGGTGGAGGACACTGAGTGGAGGCCAGTGGAGGGATTGGCAGAGAGGGGGTGGCAGATACAGAACGGTTAGTAAGGTGGATGAGTCTGGCAGCAGCATTCATGATAGACTGAGGAGGGGATAGCCTGCGATGAGGTCGGCCAATAAGGAGGGAGTTACAATAGTCAAGGCGAGATATAACCAGGGAGTGAATAAGTTGCTTAGTGGTTTCTGAGGTTAGGAACGGGCGTATCTTGGAGATGTTGTGGAGGTGAAATCTACAAGATTTGGACAGTGATTGGATTTGGGGGAGAAAGGACAGATGGGAGTCTAGGATTACACCTAGTACCCTGGCATGAGGGGAGGGACTGATGGTTGTGTTATTGATCTTGATGGAGAATTCAGGAGAGGGGGCACAGGCTGGGGGGAATACTAAGAGCTCAGTTTGAAAAGATTGAGTTTGAGGAAGTGGAGTGACATCCATGCCGATATGTCACTTAGTAGGTTGGTAATGTGAGAGGAGACTGAAGGGGTGAGGTGAGGAGTAGAAAGATAGATTTTGTGTATCATCAACATAGAGATGGTACTTAAAGCCATGGGAGTTTATCAAGTGACCAAGGGAGGAGGAGTAGATGGAGAAGAGAAGGGGGTCCAAGGACAGAACCTTGAGGGACCCCAACAGAAAGAGGGAGTGAAGAGGAGGAGGCAGCGTTATAGGTAACACTGAAGGAGAGCTGCGATAGGTAGGAGGAGAACCAGGGGAGAGCAGAGTCTCTGAGGCCAAGAGAGTGGAGTTTTTTGAGGAAGAGGCGATGGTCAACCGTATCAAAAGCCGCAGAGAGGTCAAGTAGTAAGTATAATATATTATACAGGATTTATATAGCGCCAACAGTTTGCTCAGCGCTGTATGTTAAAATGTGTTTTTATTACAAAATATATGAAAAATATTTTTAATACATTTCAAATATACTGTATGTCTTTAAAAATACAAATCTACCTTTTTGGAATGCATTTACAAATATATGTAAAAATATATGTTAAAATACCTTTTTTTATATGTTTATAAAAATTTATTGAAATATATTGAATATGGCCAAAATTGTAGCATTTCAAATATATGTAATTTACAAATATATGTAATAATATATGTTAAAATGACTTTTTTTATATGCTAAAAAAAAATCTGAAGAATATATTTTAAAAATATATATATATTTTAATATAGTCTTAAAATGTTTTTTAACATATAAAAAAGTAACTTTAACAAATATTTTTACATATATTTGTAAAAGCATTCCAAAAATGTAGATTTGTATTTTTAAATTTTTTTTCATATATTTGGTAATAAAAACGCATTTTAACATTATATATATATATATATATATATATATATATATATATATAATGTTAAAATGCGTTTTTATTACCAAATATATGAAATTAGAATATCGTGCAAAAGTTCATTTATTTCAGTGATGCAACTTAAAAGGTGAAACTAATATATGAGATAGAATACAGAAATCCCCCTGCGCTCCACAGGACCTAGTGAGTTAGCTGCTATCACCCATTCTCTATACCGCAAGATATGTGAAACCAAATAATATAAGTGGTGAAGCGCTCAACTTAAATAATCAAACCTAGTGCAATATCCCCATATATAAATAAATTAAATCCCTAGTGATATAACAATACACAAATAATACCTCTTAGGTTATGCAAATAATACTGATAAATAATACATAGAAAACTAGTGCAATATCCTCATATATATAAAGAATATATATCACTGGTGATATAGTGATAACTAATATCTCTTAAACTGTGCAAAAGGGTGAAATACCTTTGGTGAAATACCAAAAGTGGCAGTGGAGGAGAGTATTATCTGGCAAAGTTCGGTGTATGAGGGGAGTAATTGGAGTGGTACTTACTGCCTGGAGGAGGATCATGGTCGGTGGAGGCAGTGGAGGAGATTAACATCTGACAGAGATATATATATAAAAAGCTCTGTGACCCGCAAGGGTCGAATGTGGAAGGTGAGGGGGCATTTCTGCTATTGAGGGGAGTCACGTCAAGATTTTCACGAAGAGCACTATTGCAGCATGGAGTGACATTATTTGAACACTTTGCCATTATTTTGCACAGTGTGGCATCACCATTTTAATTTATTTCAATAATCAATGTATTTCACCTTTTGCACAGTTTAAGAGATATTAGTTATCACTATATCACCAGGGATATATATTCTTTAAATATATGAGGATATTGCACTAGTTTTCTATGTATTATTTATCAGTATTATTTGCATAACCTAAGAGGTATTATTTGTGTATTGTTATATCACTAGGGATTTAATATTTATATATGGGGATATTGCACTAGGTTTGATTATTTAAGTTGAGCGCTTCACCACTAATATATGAGATAGACTCATTACATGCAAAGCAAGATAGTTCAAGTCGTGATTTGTCATAATTGTGATGATTATGGCTTACAGCTCATGAAAACCCCAAATCCACAATCTCAGAAAATGAGAATATTACATGCAATCAATAAAACAAGGATTGTACATAGAACAATATCGGACCTCTGAAAAGTACAAGCATGCATATGTACTCAGTACTTGGTTTGGGCCCCTTTTGCAGCAATTACTGCCTCAATGCGGTGTGGCATGGAAGCTATCAGCCTGTGGCACTGCTGAGGTGTTATGGAAGACCAGGATGCTTCAATAGCGGCCTTCAGCTCTTCTGCATTGTTCGGACTCATGTCTCTCATCTTTCTCTTGGCAATGCCCCATAGATTCTCTATGGGGTTCAGGTCAGGCGAGTTTGCTGGCCAATCAAGCACAGTAATCCCACACAGTACGCAGCAGTTTCACAATGTGTAGTAAGCCGTATGCTACGTGAGAGATTTACAGTTCATGCAAAGATATTTTCCATGTTCCTCCAATCCATTTTTAATATCTCTCTTACATTTCCCATAAGGACCCTGTTTCCCAATTCTGCAAATGGCACATTGTCCACTGACAAGTGTATTATTGCAATTTAGTGGTTGAAATCCACTCAGATGGTGCTGGTGTGTGCCCTTATAAGTGAGTTCAGGTGGGAAATCAAATGAAGAATTTGCTGCATCCCATCTGTAATCTTCCATTTGGTGCCACTCAGGTGCACTTCCTACAGTATATTTCTACAAAAGAAGCAGAGAATGGGATTACCTGAGATAGGAAGGAAAATACTAAGGAGCGATGTGTCACAGACCCGAGATAACACTGACACCAGGGAGAATTCTTACAAATGTTGTCAGGTGAAAAATGTAAACGATTAAAAGTGAAAAAAAAATAGTACTGAACCATAAAGTTATCTTATAATGTTGTTATCTTAACCACTCGCCCTCAGAGGATTTCCCCCCTCCTGACCAGGCCATCTTTAGCGATACAGCGCTGCGTTACTTTAACTGACAATTGCGCGTAGTCATACAACGCTGCACCCAAATGAAATGTACATCCTTTTTTCCCCACAAATAGAGCTTTCTTTCAGTGTTATTTGATCACTTCAGAGTTTTTTTTTTTTTGCGCTATATAACAAAAAAAGGACGACAATTTTGAGAAAAAAAAACAATATTTTTTTACTTTTTGCTATTAAGCACGTCCAATAAAAATTTTTAAAAAACCAATTTCGTAAATTTAGGGCAAAAAGTTATTTTTCTCCATGTCTTTACTAAAAAAATAAATCCCAAAACATGTAAATTAATTGGTTTACATGAAATTTAATACTATTTTACAAATGGTGGGATTTTTTTTGTTACTAGTAATGGCAGCGATTAGCAACTTATAGTGGGACTTCGTGGGGTATTCTGACACTGGGGAGGGAACTGACGTGGTGTCACTGACATGCCCAGTAACACCAAATACAGTGATCAGTGCTAATAAAAAGCACTGACACTGTACTAATGGCACTGGGCAGGAAGGGGGTTAACATGAGGGGCGATCAAAGGGTTAACTGTGTGCTGTTTCACAATATGTGCTGTGTGTGCTTTCAAACTGCAAGTACACTGCATTGTATGGCTCTGCTATGAAGAGCCATACAAAGCAGTGTGCAGTTGCTGATAGGGTAGAGAGATCTGTATTGTTTACATACAGTTCTCTCTCCCGTTGGTAATACTGGGCGATCAACGGGTGCCGGCGAGTAATCACCGGCTGGGATCCAGTGATTGACAGCCGAGGCCTTCAGTGAACGGCGGCGCAGGTGGGGCGTGCGCGCCCCCTACCCGGAACTGTAAAATCACGTATATATACATGATTTTGCACACCCCCCCTGCCACCCTGTAGCAGTATTTCTGCTATAGGGCAGACGGGAAGTGGTTGAAGTATTGATTTTGATATACAATACATAATCTGGTTCCTGGGTTCTACACCCCAGATGATCTCCATGTTCTCCTTGGCTTGCAATGTAACAGAATAAAATTGAAGATCTACACCACTGCTAGGTCCGGACATCATTTTATTACAGTAAAAAGTCAGTGGAGCAAAAAGCTCCCTTCAATGTGAAATTCTGCGTGGAAACCCGCACACCCAAGTTTCGTCACCAGTGATGATCCTCGTTGATGATCATCATGCAAAGTTGCCAAATGGCTTCGACATTTTCAGGATTGAGCTCACTGAAGGACTTCTGATGATTCTTGTTCTCTTCCAGTTGATGTTTTTCTACTCTTTTTTTTTGTATTCTTACATTTAGTAGTCAAGGTATTCAACAATGCGATACAGAACATAAGAGAGAGAAAGCTTTAACAGCTCCATTGGAAAAACGTATCTCAGAGATTCCTAGGCCATGGCAGCATAGTTTGACAGGGTGGAGGAGTACACCCCACAGGGATATTGTGCAGGACCCCCCGAGGAGCAGTTTAACCAATCACAAACGTTGAATTCCCGAGCCATATTTTAAAATTTTACATGTAGAGAACATTTTTTAGAAGAGTTAGGCCACAGAGGTAGAACAATACAGAGAATGCACAATGGGGGTGGGGTAGGGAGAAGAAGGAAAAGAGAGAGAAAAAAAAAAAAATAAGAAAGGGGGGGCGGGGAACTCAAGGGGCCCCCAGGCAATAGGAAAGTCATGGGGCCCCTGTGTCCTTGCCCCAAACTAAAAAAAAGCCTATGAAAAATGTACCCAGGGCATCTCATGTGGCCCCTTCCGGCCCCCTAGGCCCTCGGGCAGTGCCCGAGTTTCCAAATGGTCAGTTCGCCCCTGGGGGGGGAAGTGGTAGAGGAGAGGTCCCCCCTCCTTCTCAGACAGGGAAATGCTGAACATACATCCTCAAGTAAATCAGAGGGCTGAGAGGCAAGCAGGGTCTGATCTCTATAAAAGAAGTTAGAGAGATCCATATCTTTCAATATTTGTCCTCTCTTCCTTCAATATCATGGTAAGATTTTCCATTTCCTGAGTCTCCATCGATCCTATCGCCTTCCAGTGAGCAATGATGGAGGGGGGTTGTTCCGCTCTTCAAGCGAGCGTTGCCACTCAAAACACCTCGAACGAGACTCATTGCAGCATCGCTGTAAACTTGCAGAATTATGTCAGACTTCTCTGTGGCAGATTTGCCTGTTTCACATAGAATTTGACCATTTGCTCTTTGTTTCTAACTTGTTATCCATGATGAAATAGCAGACATGTAACACACGGGTCACAATAGCACCAGTTTCACAGTGCTCCCGATGTACATAGGACAATGTCTTTTGACACACTGACTTTATGAAGGTCGGTTGCTCTCACCTTGTAACTGTGCGTATATCCTTGTGCTGCCATCTGTTGGCGTGTTACAAAACTAGTCAAAACGTTTTGATACCACCTCGCATTTGTGTGGATACTAGTTTTTTCATTGCGACAAAGGCATGCAGAATCATGTCAAACGTCTCTGGTGGCAGATTTTGCCCGTTTTCACACAGGAATTTTACGTTTGCTCTTTGTTCTCCCTTGCTGTCCATGATGAAATAGAAGATGTGGTAATGCACGTGGTCAGAATAGCACCAGTTTCACAGCTCCTGATGTACCACAGGATGAAGTTGTTTTTTGGCACAAAAAAAAAAGGGGGGGGGGGGGGGGGGGGGCCTGACTTATGAAGGTCGTGCTTCCTGTGACTGTGTGTGCAGCCTTGTTGTCAGGGATCCCCGCGATCCGTCCCTCGGTATGGTCCCGGCGCAGCGCACTGCTCCTCCCAGTACACGGGCACTAGGTCCTGGGCCGGCCGTGCGGCGTTCGAGTTCGCGCTATGCGCAGTAAGAAGCCGCGGCCGCCCGCTGGGCACCAATGGCAGCGCAGGGCGGGATATTTAAAGGTCCTGAGCTGTCATTCGTTGCCTTCTGGTTCCTTACCTGCATTCCTGAATCCTGTGAACCTGTATACTGTAAGTTATTGACCCGATTGCTCTTGACCTTGCTGATTTCTCCTGCCCAGAGACCCTTGCTTGCCTGACCTCTCTCCCTGGATGCCCCTCTGTAGATCTGACCTCCTGTTGCCCTGACCTGGCGTTGTGGACCCGACGATTCTACTGCCTGCTCCTTGTACCTTACCGTCCTCTACATTACCGACAATCGGCCTGTCTGACTACGAGCACTTGCTCAGCCATCCATCCATTCCATCCCCATCAGGGTCACCCGACCTCCTCACATTGGGCTCTCCCTGGTTGGCGAACCCCGGGGCGGACACCCTCTACCACTGACAGGTGTGCTCAGTAGAGGCGACCTGGAGTCTCAGGGTACTACACGTCCATCCCCACCAATCAGGGGCCCTGTTGATACAAGTACCCCTGGGGCTTAGATTCCGCGCTCTGGGCACGCCTAGACCGGTGGAGTGCTAAGTGGTGCCAGCTCGGCGGTCCCTCACAGTACCAGAAGGCCATGACTGAGCTTCGAGGAGGACTCACCCCGTTGGACGAGGTGTGGCAGGCTCCTGATCTACCCCTGACGCAAGCCTGTAAACACATTACACGGACAGATGTCCTGCAGATCGAGAATCGGTTTTCAGGCCTGCAACCATATCTGTTCCTGTTACACAGG
>CATNWA010005113.1:0-13745 GCA_951230385.1 Staurois parvus | reverse complement strand
CCACGAGTCCTTGGCCCGGGAAACAAAAACCCCCCCCGGGAGCCTTGGACCGCACATACCCCAAAGAGCCCTTTGGGAACCGCCCCACAGTTTTGGCTCAACAAAAAGGACCCCACTCAATGCCCCAGCCCCCCCTTTTCCCCCTTTAACCTCAGAAAAACCCCTCATTAATGGCTCTGCAGGGGGGCCCAAACCCGCTGGTTTTTTTTCAAAATGCGGGACACTGGATTGGAGTTTCCCCCTTCCCCCCAAGGCACTGTGAACTCCCAGCCCACGGACCCCCCAATTCCCCAGCAATACCCAAATCTGGAAAAAAACTCCCACAGCAGTTTTCCCACTCACAACCTACACTCCCGGGGGTTCTGCATTTTCGCCCCAAGTGCGACCCTGTGCCCCATCCCCAAACCCACCTCTACCTGCCTTTATCCCGAAAAGGGGCCCCTGCACTTTGGTGGTTTTTTTAAAGGGATTTATAAAAATTTAAAAAGGGGCGGGCCCTTTTCCCCCCCCCTTAGAGAAATTTTACAGTGCCCCACCGTTAAAATGCAGCAAATTTTTAAGAAAAACCAAAAAATTTGGAAAACCTTTTAAAATTTTGGGAACACCACTTTTTAAAAAAAACCCTTGAATTTTTTTAGCCAATATATTTCTGCCCCATAACACAAAATTTTTTTGTTTTTGTAATAGGAATAAATATAAAAATTTATTTATTGTAAAAAAATTAAAAAATATAAACAAAAAAACCAAAAAGACGGGTAAAAAAAAATTTTAAAAAATTGGGTACACCACAATCAAAAATATTTCCTAAAAAAGTAAGAAAACAATAATAAGGTCTAACTAATTACATCAATATCACAATTTTAAATGATATGATTATTTATTTATAAATTTCATTAAAATTAATAAGTTCGAATGACCTCAAAGGTTATATTCTCACAAGCCGTGGCCATTTTAAAAGGATTGCAAGAAGCAAGTCCTTGATATTGATATATGCATACTGTCTGGTTATTACATATTTACAATAGAATTATGAAATATGAAAAAAAAAAAAAAATTATAATAGATGGGCAATAAACAATTTTTTAACAGTTTAAAACAGGATCTCTCTACATATATCTAAAACTACCCAATATTGTTGTATGATACACTAAGGTAATTCTAATGATTCCACACAACGGAGATACAGAAAATGTAGGTATACAACAAAATCAAATAAACATCTCACCACAAATACCACGGAATTCAGAGCTAGGCAACTCTCCCGTGGATGTTTAGCTGGCAGTGGAACGCCCTTAGACTGATATTATAGGGCAAATGATTAGATATTCAGTATGGGGGAGAATGTAGGAAGTTATAAGGTTAGAGGTTTAGAAATTTAGTTAAAGTTTTTAGGAAGTTTGAAAGTATGAAAAGAGTAGTTATTCTGCAGAGTTTATCCATCTTCAGATGTCAGGGTCTTCTTTTGATGAGGTCTCCCCCTTGAGCTTTTTCTTGATGAAGTTTTTTTTTTTTTTTTTGTTAAAGGTACAAGGGCTTTTATATCCCACTAAATCCAAGCATTGTTCCTAAGATGAACCTTCCACCCACCAGGCTTCCTGATTGGCTAGTAGAGAAATGTGTTGTACATAAGGTATTTCCTCACACTGCCCGCCAGGTGAAGCGGTCATGTATCATAGAACGCAATTTGAGTATTTGAGATGACACATACCTCGGGTGGAATCTTAAGGTAATTTCAGGAATCAAATATACGTCTATTTTTTTCCAGATATAAGTGATCATACCTATAATATTCTAAATAGGACCATGGAATATAGGTGTATATTCAGTTTATTCCTTCTTGAAGTACCATCCTGTTTGTTTCCTGATAAGACATGTAACTAATGCTAGTTTATAATACATCTTACTTCCCATCATCTCAATACTCAAGTTAGTGATATATAGTTCCCATTTCTGAATATTTAGTGGTGTGTAAAATCCATAACATCTCATTTATAATATGTTTTTGTAATATATTTTTGTAATTATATACAGTCAACTTTTAGACTTTATATACAGTCAACTTTTAGACTTAAATGTCCTGAATTTCACCTCTTTGTTTTAGAATCAACATTTTCTATGTGTAGGAAAAAAAAACTTTCTGTTTGCCTGGCCCTTGTGTTGGACTCATGGTAAACAACTGTTAATGCTTTCACCCTTGGTGAACAAATAGTATATTGTAATAGTTTCAGAGGTCTGTTGGTTCATCACACTCTGCACGTTTTGGTTAAGCTTTCCAACCAGTTGAGTTCCCGTCTCATTATTGTTAAAATGTTTGAAAGTCGAAGTCCTATGTGGCTATTTGTTTGACTTTCTGTATCTGCATTCTTCTCAACCTCAATATACAAATAGTCCTTGTTGACAGTCCAAACAGTCTTATTGTCTTGGAAAAGTCTTACTTCCCCCATTCTCTCCATTTCTTAACTAGAATCCTTGAGGGTTCAACCAAGACAAAATTAACTCTTAGCATCCGGCTATACTGAGCTGTTTGTCATATAATATTATGTCTTGATAAAGTCATATTTTTGAGACATAATTCAAAAGGTTCCACAACACACTGTGACAATATATATATATACTGTGAGATTCCCCTCCCCCTTGGTCCATGTATATATATATACTGTGAGATTCCCCTCCCCCCTTGGTCCATGTATATATATACTGTGAGATTCCCCTCCCCTTGGTCCATGTATATATATATCTGTGAGATTCCCCTCCCCCTTGGTCCATGTATATATATATCCTGTGAGATTCCCCTCCCCCTTGGTCCATGTATATATATACTGTGAGATTCCCCGCCCCCTTGGTCCATGTATATATATACTGTGAGATTCCCCTCCCCCCTTGGTCCATGTATATATATATTCTGTGAGATTCCCCTCCCCCCTTGGTCCATGTATATATATATCCTGTGAGATTCCCCTCCCCCTTGGTCCATGTATATATACATATACTATGAGATTCCCCTCCCCCTTGGTCCATGTATATGTATATTGTGAGTTTCCCCTCCCCCTTGGTCCATGTATATATATATTGTGATTCCCCTCCCCCCTTGGTCCATGTATATATATATGTGAGATTCCCCTCCCCCCTTGGTCCATGTATATATATATTGTGAGATTCCCCTCCCCCTTGGTCCATGTATATATATATTGTGAGATTCCCCTCCCCCCTTGGTCCATGTATATATATATACTGTGAGATTCCCCTCCCCCCTTGGTCCATGTATATATATATTACTGTGAGATTCCCCTCCCCCTTGGTCCATGTATATATATATACTGTGAGATTCCCCTCCCCCCCTTGGTCCATGTATATATATACTGTGAGATTCCCCTCCCCCCTTGGTCCATGTATATATATACTAGATCCCCTCCCCCCTGTCCATGTATATATATATACTGAGATTCCCCGCCCCCTTGGTCCATGTATATATATATACTGTGAGATTCCCCTCCCCCCTTGGTCCATGTATATATATATATATCCTGTGAGATTCCCCTCTCCCCCTTGGTCCATGTATATATATACTGTGAGATTCCCCTCCCCCCTTGGTCCATGTATATATATATATACTGTGAGATTCCCCTCCCCCCCATTGGTCCATGTATATATATACTGTGAGATTCCCCTCCCCCTTGGTCCATGTATATATATACTGTGAGATTCCCCTCCCCCCTTGGTCCATGTATATATATATATACTGTGAGATTCCCCTCCCCCCCTTGGTCCATGTATATATATATACTGTGAGATTCCCCTCCCCCCCCATTGGTCCATGTATATATATATACTGTGAGATTCCCCTCCCCCCTTGGTCCATGTATATATATACTGTGAGATTCCCCTCCCCCCTTGGTCCATGTATATATATACTGTGAGATTCCCCTCCCCCCTTGGTCCATGTATATATATATACTGTGAGATTCCCCCCCCCCCTTGGTCCATGTATATATATATACTGTGAGATTCCCCTCCCCCTTGCTCCATGTATATATATATCCTGTGGGATTCCCCTCCCCCTTGGACCCTGTATATCTGCGGCGTGGCAGGGAAGCGGTTATACCGGGTCTCGGTTGAGGTTACAGCCATGATCCCGATACATTTTTTTGTGTTTTTTTTACTTTCATGTAGAAATAATCCGGGAGGCTTTACTTTTCCGGGTGATGGAAGGGGGTCCCCCCCCCCCCAACGTTGCCCCTTATACCAGGCCCCCCCCAAGCGATCAAGGAGCCCAATAAGTTTGTGACTGGCTGCCATCTTGCCCCGGCGCACAGTGAGAGGAAATGAAGTTGCTCCTCCCACTGTGTGATGTCACATCCCGGAACATCCAGGATTTAGTCCCTTCCGTTCCAGCTCTTTGTTTTCTGGCCGGCTACCGCCCAGCGAAGCGACCAATCAGAACGATCTCTGTCTGATTGGCTGCACTGGAGCCTAAAGGAGAGATGGGGGTTCTAATAGACACCCCTCCCCCCAAATCTCTCCATACAGAGAGGACCTGTCACTGCCTATTGCTGTCACAAGGGATGTTTACATTTCTTGTGACAGCAATAAAAATGGTCTGCTGGCCGGCCAATGGGAATACCTGTGTGATGTGCCCCTCCCTTCCCCCACAAGAGGGACCCCTCAGGATGCCATCGGTGAGGAGAAAGACCCGGCTCTGGATGATCACACCACTGCGGCTACAGGTAAGTGACAACCAATGGGGGTTTTACAGAGAGTTTTTGTTAGAGGGGGGAGGGGGGGTTGGGATTTCCCCTTTATTATCATGTTTGTGTCAGTATTTATCATAGATGGGGGACCCTCTATGGAGACATTCTTATACTGGAGATGTCTTCATAAACCCTCATTAGATATGCGCTTCAAAGGCTCCTCCCATCCAGGATAAATAGTGACACAAAGGTGGTAATAATTCATTCCATGATGGCCGTGGTCGGATGAGTATCCCGGAGGATCCGGCCCATACCCATAATTCAGTGTGTGGAAAGTCTGACATCGAACTAATCCTATCGGTTTACTGGCTTTTCCACAGTGAATTATGGGTATGGTTGGTGACTCCGGGATACTCATCCGACCACGGCCATCATGGAATGAATTATTATCACCTTTGTGTCACTATTTATCCTGGATGGGAGGAGCCTTTGAAGCGCATATCTAATGAGGGTTTCTGAAGACATCCTTAAGCAGAAGTAATTCCGATGACGGAACAGTTTCTTCACAATGAATGATGTGTATGATTGGCTACTCCGAGGTCCTCATTCCAACCACGGCCTTCATTGAATGAATTTATTACCACCTTTGTGTCACTATCTAGCATGGGTGGGAGGAGCCAATCCTCCAATTATTCAATAATTGTAATAATGACAACGATAATGATAATAATAATCCTAATATTAATGGCAATAACAATATTAACCCCTCCCCCTCCAGAGGATTCCCCCTCTTCCTGACCAGACCATTTGTTGCATTACGGCGCTGCTTTACTTTAACTGACAATTGCGCGGTCATGCAGTCATGCAATGCTGCAGCTAAATGACATTTACGTCTTTTTTTTTTTTTACTAACTGAGCTTTCTTTCGGTGGTATTTGATCGCTTGTTCGGTTTTTATTTTTTGCGCTATAAAACAAAAAGATCGACAATTATTGAAAAAATAAATATTTCTGACTGTTTGCTATTAAACACATCCAGGAAAAAAAATGTAAAAAATCCAGTTTTGTCATAAGTTTGGGCTAAAATATATTCTGCTCCGTGTCTTTGTGAAAAAAAATCCCAATACGTGTAAATTAATGAGTTAATGTGAAGTTGTAGCGTCTACAATTGGCGGTATAGATACGGGGATTTTATTTCTTTTCTACTAGTAATGGTTGGCGATCAGCGACTTATATCGGGACTGCGGCGGGCATTCTGACACTGGGGGGGGGGGGGTGACTTGGTGTCACTGACATCCCCGGTGACACCAATACAGTGTTACAATTAGAAATGGGTGCCGCGCCCTATAGATGAAGGAATCTCTATTTTGAACACTGGCTGTATAATATTTCCCCAGACCAATGGTGTAGTAGGGATTATACCCGGTAACAATATATATTCAATGAGGTGCTGACAATCTTCTAGTATAACCTCCATTCAGCTGCATACAAGGGTTTCCCCCCCTTCATGACCAGGAACAATAGGGAGATGGAGCAAGCAGTGTAAGGAGGGAGATCCCACCATTCCTACACATGGTCACATCCAGGAAGTATATAGGAGAGCCATCAACTCATCCCATCCTAGAGGAATCTATTCCATCTCCTCCCAGGAAGCCATGTCAGCCTAATATTAGGCTTTGAGGAAGGTGAGCGCATAAAAGAGCGACTATCCAAGTCTATTATCTGTATACAGCTCTCCCATCAGCAGGCAGAAAACACATTGGACTTTAAGCACCTCCCACCATATAGTCCAATGACGGGCGCAAGGCGGTTCTCTCTCGTTCTGATAGGACGTCATATGACGTCCTCCCATTCTCACTGCGCATGAGCGCTCAGGGAGCACGCAGCACGACGATCGCTGATGCGCTGTGTGTCCCTTGGACACAGTGGATCACGGAAAGACCCGAAGATGTCGGCTCGGTCATGTGATCTACTGTGTCCAATCACAGCTGATCGCATGTAAACAGGGAAATGCCGGTTATCGGCATTTCTCTCCTCTCGAGCTGTCACGCTGACAGAGGGGAGGAGAGCCGGTAATCGGCTTTCCGCGAAGGGGACATGTACACTGATCATATGAGCACTGATGATCAATGTGCCCTGATGATCAGTATAGCCCCAGCAGTGCCACCTGTCAGTGTCCATCATTGCCTCGTGCCAGTGCATATCAGTGCTATTATACAGTGCTACATATCAGTGCCCATCTGAGCTGCTTTTCAGTGTCACCCATCAGTGCCAGTCAGCGCCACCTATCAATGCTAATCAGTGCCACCTATCAGTGCTTCCAATCTGTGCTGCCTATCAGTGCCGCGTGTCAGTGCCAGGTATTAGTGCTGCCTTTCAGTGCCCATCAGTGATGCCTGTCAATGCCCATCAGTGCCACCTACCAGTGCTTCCTCATTAGTGCCACCTATCAGTGCCCATCAGTGCAGCCTCATTAGCGCACATCAGTGAAGGAAAAAAAATCACTTATTTACAACATTTTATAACAAAAACTAAGAAAAAAAACATTTTTTTTTCAAAATTTTCAGTGGTTTTTGGTTTGTTTAAGAAAAAATAAAAAACCCTGAGGTGATTAAATACCACCAAAATAAAGCTCTATCTGTCACAAAAAAATAATAAAAATGTCATATGGGTACAGTGTTGCATGACCGCACAATTTGTCATTCAAAGTGCAACAGCGCTGAAAGCTGGAAATTGGCCTGGGCAGGAAAGGGGTAGAAGTGCCCGGTAGGCAGGAAGGGGGTAGAAGTGCCCGGTAGGCAGAAAGGGGGTAGAAGTGCCCGGTAGGCAGGAAGGGGTAGAAGTGTCCTGTAGGCAGGAAGGGGGTAGAAGTGCCCGTAGGCAGGAAGGGGGGTAGAAGTGCCCGGTAGGCAGGAAGGGGGTAGAAGTGCCCTGTAGGCAGGGAGAGGGTAGAAGTGCCCTGTAGGCAGGAAGGGGGTAGAAGTGCCCTGTAGGCAGGAAGGGGGTAGAAGTGCCCTGTAGGCAGGAAGGGGGTAGAAGTGCCCTGTAGGCAGGAAGGGGTAGAAGTGCCCCGGTAGGCAGGAAGGGGGTAGAAGTGCCCGGTAGGCAGGAAGGGGGGTAGAAGTGCCCTGTAGGCAGGAGAGGGTAGAAGTGCCCTGTAGGCAGGAAGGGGGTAGAGAAGTGCCCTGTAGGCAGGAAGGGGGTAGAAGTGCCCTGTAGGCAGGAAGGGGGTAGAAGTGCCCTGTAGGCAGGGAGAGGGTAGAAGTGCCCTGTAGGCAGGAAGGGGGTAGAAGTGCCCTGTAGGCAGGAAGGGGGTAGAAGTGCCCGATAGGCAGGAAGGGGGTAGAAGTGCCCGAAAGGCAGGAAGGGGGTAGAAGTGCCCTGTAGGCAGGAAGGGGGTAGAAGTGCCCTGTAGGCAGGAAGGGGGGTAGAAGTGCCCGATAGGCAGGAAGGGGGTAGAAGTGCCCGGTAGGCAGGAAGGGGGTAGAAGTGCCCTGTAGGCAGGAAGGGGGTAGAAGTGCCCGGTAGGCAGGAAGGGGGTAGAAGTGCCCTGTAGGCAGGAAGGGGGTAGAAGTGTCCGGTAGGCAGGAAGGGGGTAGAAGTGCCCGGTAGGCAGAAGGGGTAGAAGTGCCCGGTAGGCAGGAAGGGGGTAGAAGTGTCCGGTAGGCAGGAAGGGGGTAGAAGTGCCCGGTAGGCAGGAAGGGGTAGAAGTGCCCCATGTAGGCAGGAAGGGGGTAGAAGTGTCCGGTAGGCAGGAAGGGGGTAGTAGAAGTGTCCGGTAGGCAGGAAGGGGGTAGAAGTGTCCCTGTAGGCAGGAAGGGGGTAGAAGTGCCCAGTAGGCGAGGGGTTAATATTTATTTGGGACATTATTTATAGAGATGAGCGAAGAAATGAAAAATTTGATTTGACTGATTCGGCGAATTCGTGGACAATATTCGATTCGAGTCGAATAAATTCGCTGTGAATTTAACTTAAAAAAGGGTGTTTCTAGGCTTCAGAGAGACTTAATATTAGTGCAGAACACTGTACCTTTAATTTAAATGCCCTTGGAGTCTGCTGGGGAAGAGAAATAATACTGTCACTCAGTATGACATGCAGATGAGTGCCGTCGAAAACCAGTGTTTGGAGCCACAGTGTGGCGGTGGAGGCAGCAGCAATGGGAGGCCATACAGCAACCTATGACAAAATGGAAACCAGCAGGAGTGTGAGGAGACCTCAAAGTGGCACATGGCAGAGTGGGAGCAATGGGAGGCGGTACAAGGACCCATGTCACACTGTGGACCCAGCAGCAGCGTGACGAGGCGGTACGGGGGCCCATGGCAGATTTGGGGCCTGGCAGCACCTATGGGAGACCTGTAATCTGCCAGCAACCTATGACAAAATGGAAACCAGCAGGAGTGTGAGGAGACCTGAAAGTGGCACATGGCAGAGTGGGAGCAATGGGAGGCGGTACAGGGACCCATGTCACACTGTGGACCCAGCAGCAGCGTGACCAGGCGGTACGGGGGCCCATGGCAGATTACAGGCCTGGCAGCAGCAATGGGAGGCTCGTAATCTGCCAGCACCCTATGACAAAAAAAGCAGAACCAGCTGACTACATAGTGTTTTTATAGTACGTTATTTTGGCCTCCCTCTCAGCAGTGTGAAAAAGGCCACCATTTTTGAACGGTAGCGAGGGTCCAACAAGGTGGACAGCCAAAAGTCATCCCTCTGTCTGATGGTTCTTATTCGGCTGTCGCTACGCAAGCATGGCAGCTATGGGCCATTTGTGCCAAGGAATGCGAGGGACTCCCTGACTCCATCTCCACAGCATACTGCCACGGTGCGTCTGGGTCCTCTGTCTCCTCTTCCTCCTCCTGACCAGATGCTCCTGCTCCTCCACTCCTGTCCGCTGAGTAGAAAAACCACCCATTTCACTCAATAATTCCTGAGCACCAATGTCCTCCTCTACCTCCTCCTCTTCTTCCTGTCCTGCCCCCACAGGGGTCATGTGGCGTTGAGATCTGTGCGCCACGTCTACCGCACCCTGACCAGCCATTGTTAACAGCATTTGTTCCAGGACGTGCAACAGAGGAATGACGTCGTTCATCCCATAGTCCTGCCGACTCACGAATAGCGTGGCCTCCTCAAAGGGCCTGAGCAAGCGGCAGGTGTCACGCATGAGCTGCCAATGGCTGACAATCTAAGTTACACAGGGAGTACCTTTATCCGCTTTTAACATCAGGAAATCTGTGATGGCCTTTCGCTGTTCGTAAAGGCGGTCTAACATATAGGGTTGAATTCCACCTTGTTGCAACGTCACAGCATGAGGAGTCGGTACGGGGGCCCATGGCAGATTACGTGCCTGGCAGCAGCAATGGGAGGCCCGTAATCTGCCAGCACCCTATGTCAAAAAATTGAACACACCAGCAGTGTGAGGAGACCTGAAAGTGGCACATGGCAGAGTGTGGCTATGGAGACAGCAGCAATGGGAGGCCGTACAGGGACCCATGACACACTCTGGACTTGGCAGCAGCATGAGGAGGCGGTATAGGGGCCCATGGCAGATTAGGGGCCTGGCAGCAGCTATGGGAGGCCCGTAATCTGCCAGCACCCTATGTCAAAAAATTGAACACACCAGCAGTGTGAGGAGACCTGAAAGTGGCACATGGCATGAGAGACTCTGGACCTGGCAGCAGCATGAGCAGCATGAGGAGGCGGTATAGGGGCCCATGGCAGATTAGGGGCCTGGCAGCAGCTATGGGAGGCCCGTAATCTGCCAGCACCCTATGTCAAAAAATTGAACACACCAGCAGTGTGTGAGGAGACCTGAAAGTGGCACATGGCAGAGTGTGGCGATGGAGACAGCAGCAATGGGAGGCCGTACAGGGACCCATGAGAGACTGTGGACCTGGCAGCAGCATGAGGAGGCGGTATAGGGGCCCATGGCAGATTAGGGGCCTGGCAGCAGCTATGGGAGGCCCGTAATCTGCCAGCACCCTATGACAAAAAATTGAACACACCAGCAGTGTGAGGAGACCTGAAAGGGCACATGGCATGAGAGACTCTGGACCTGGCAGCAGCATGAGGAGGCGGTATAGGGGCCCATGGCAGATTAGGGGCTGGCAGCAGCTATGGGAGGCCCGTAATCTGCCAGCACCCTATGTCAAAAAATTGAACACACCAGCAGTGTGAGGAGACCTGAAAGTGGCACATGGCATGAGAGAGCTCTGGACCTGGCAGCAGCATGAGGAGGCGGTATAGGGGCCCATGGCAGATTAGGGGCTGGCAGCAGCTATGGGAGGCCCGTAATCTGCCAGCACCCTATGTCAAAAAATTGAACACACCAGCAGTGTGAGGAGACCTGAAAGTGGCACATGGCAGAGTGTGGCGATGGAGACAGCAGCAATGGGAGGCCGTACAGGGACCCATGAGAGACTCTGGACTGGCAGCAGCATGAGGAGGCGGTATAGGGGCCCATGGCAGATTAGGGGCCTGGCAGCAGCTATGGGAGGCCCGTAATCTGCCAGCACCCTATGTCAAAAAATTTAACACACACCAGCAGTGTGAGGAGACCTGAAAGTGGCACATGGCAGAGTGTGGCGATGGAGACAGCAGCAATGGGAGGCCGTACAGGGACCCATGAGAGACTCTGGACCTGGCAGCAGCATGAGGAGGCGGTATATAGGGGCCCATGGCAGATTAGGGGCCTGGCAGCAGCTATGGAGGCCCGTAATCTGCCAGCACCCTATGTCAAAAAATTCAAACACCAGCAGTGTGAGGAGACCTGAAAGTGGCACATGGCAGAGTGTGGCGATGGAGACAGCAGCAATGGGAGGCCGTACAGGGACCCATGAGAGACTCTGGACTTGGCAGCAGCATGAGGAGGCGGTATATAGGGGCCCATGGCAGATTAGGGGCCTGGCAGCAGCTATAGGAGGCCCGTAATCTGCCAGCACCCTATGTCAAAAAATTCAACACACCAGCAGTGTGAGGAGACCTGAAAGTGGCACATGGCAGAGTGTGGCGATGGAGACAGCAGCAATGGGAGGCCGTACAGGGACCCATGAGAGACTCTGGACCTGGCAGCAGCATGAGGAGGCGGTATATAGGGGCCCATGGCAGATTAGGGGCCTGGCAGCAGCATATAGGAGGCCCGTAATCTGCCAGCACCCTATGTCAAAAAATTCAACACACCAGCAGTGTGTGAGGAGACCTGAAAGTGGCACATGGCAGAGTGTGGCGATGGAGACAGCAGCAATGGGAGGCCGTACAGGGACCCATGAGAGACTCTGGACTTGGCAGCAGCATGAGGAGGCGGTATATAGGGGCCCATGGCAGATTAGGGGCCTGGCAGCAGCTATAGGAGGCCCATAATCTGCCAGCACCCTATGTCAAAAAATTCAACACACCAGCAGTGTGTGAGGAGACCTCAAAGTGGCACATGTTTGAGGCATGATTCATGGCGGATTTAGTCAGTTGTGTCAGGAACTGGTGGTTTGAAATCCAGACTAATCCACGCCTGATTCATTTTCACAAACGTGAGTCTCTCCACACTTTGGGTGGACAGTCGTGTCCTCCGCGGAGTTACAATACCTCCTGCCGCACTAAACACGCGCTCCGATGCCACGCTACTGGCCGGGCATGACAGCCTTTCAAGGGCAAATTCAGCTAGTTGGGGCCAAAGGTCAAGTTTCGTTGCCCAGTAGTCAAGGGGATTGTCTACCTCGGTTGGCAGGGTGCTGTCCAAGTAGGCCCAAGCCTGTTGTTTGAGGTCCTGCTCCAGGTCCACCTGATGCTGCTGCTGCTGCTGCGGCTGGTTAGTAGTTTCCTCACTGCGCTGGTGAAGAAAGCTACTCATCATCGACTGCAGACTGAGGCAGCCGCTGCTGGTGGAGCTGCCACTGCTCCTACCACCCCACACCTCCTCCTTTGCTGCCATGGCAGCGGAACGCGAGCGCACAGGGCCCACAGTGTCTGAGGATGGACGTTGGCGCACAAAGGCAGAGACCAACTGACTACATAGGTGGTTTTTATAGTACGTTATTTTGGCCTCCCTCTCAGCAGGTGTGAAAAAGGCCACCATTTTTGAACGGTAGCGAGGGTCCAACAAGGTGGACAGCCAAAAGTCATCCCTCTGTCTGATGGTTCTTATTCGGCTGTCGCTACGCAAGCAACCGAGCATGCTATGGGCCATTTGTGCCAAGGAATGCGAGGGACTCCCTGACTCCATCTCCACAGCATACTGCCACGGTGCGTCTGGGTCCTCTGTCTCCTCCTCCTCTACCAGATGCTCCTGCTCCTCCACTCCTGTCCGCTGAGTGGAAAAACCACCCATTTCACTCAATAATTCCTGAGCACCAATGTCCTCCTCTACCTCCTCCTCTTCTTCCTGTCCTGCCCCCACAGGGTTCATGTGGCGTTGAGATCTGTGCGCCACGTCTACCGCACCCTGACCAGCCATTGTTAACAGCATTTGTTCCAGGACGTGCAACAGAGGAATGACGTCGTTCATCCCATAGTCCTGCCGACTCACGAATAGCGTGGCCTCCTCAAAGGGCCTGAGCAAGCGGCAGGTGTCACGCATGAGCTGCCAATGGCTGACATCGAAGTTACACAGGGGAGTACCTTTATCCGCTTGTAACATCAGGAAATCGGTGATGGCCTTTCGCTGTTCGTAAAGGCGGTCTACCATGTGTAGGGTTGAATTCCACCTTGTTGCAACGTCGCAGATCAGGCGATGCTGTGGAATTCCGTTCTGCCGCTGCAGCTCAAGGAGGGTGTGCTTTGCGGTGTAGGAATGGCTGAAATGCATGCAAAGTTTACGTGACATTTTAAGGATGTCTTGCAGTGGGATGGTGGATTTTAGGAACCGCTTGACAACCAGATTGAACACGTGAGCCATGCATGGCGCATGGCACAACCTTCCTTGACGCAGAGCAGACACCATGTTCTTTCCGTTGTCGGTCAACATGGTTCCGATTTTCAGTTTGCGCGGAGACAGCCATCTGTTGATTTCTCTGTTCATTACACTGAGAAGTTCCTCCCCTGTGTGACTACGTTCGCCTGGACCTGGCAGC
>CATNWA010005112.1:0-13409 GCA_951230385.1 Staurois parvus | reverse complement strand
ACAAAAATTCCATTTAGAAAAGCAAAACAATGATATAAATATAGAACTCCTATATACAAGACAAAAAAATAGAAAACCAATAAAAAACTGAAATACTGCCAATAAATGTTAAACTATATACTACACTATGTGCATATATGAATGAGGATATATTATTTTCACCATAGGTTTTGCTACATTGCGGCTTTGATTAGATTTTGATTTTGGGTTTTTCCCCCTTATAGATAGCAGGCTGAGTAGCTTGTTGCAGCTTCAGAACAATATATATGTACCAGGGGTGGACTGACAACTCATGGGGCCCCTGGGCAATAGGGGATAATGGGGCCCGTGTGTCCTTTCCCACACTCAAAAAAGCCTATAAAAGGTACCAGGGGCATTTCATGGGGCCCCCTTCTGACCCCGGGCCCTTGGGCAGTGCCCGAGTGCTCGAATGGTCAGTCCCAGGGGTGGACTGACAACTCATGGGGCCCCTGGGCAATAGGGGATCTTGGGGCCCCTGTGTCCTTGCCCACACTCAAAAAAGCCTATAAAAAAGGTACCAGGGGCATTTCATGGGGCCCCCTACTGACCCCGGGCCCTTGGGCAGTACCCAAGTTTCCAAATGGTCTGTTCGCCCCTGCTATGCACTGCAGATGGAGTGTGTATATTCTAACTGTGTCTGTTCATGTTTTCTTGGGAAATGCTTTCATTTCAACTTAAATAAATTAAAAAAAATATATATATTGATATATTTACACACACACTGAAGGTTAAGAGAAATTATTGTGGTTTTTGGTCAATTTTATATTAAAATTGAAATTCTGTATTAAAGTGTATATGGTTTTATACTGATGTTTTATATGTTTAAACATTTTTTTTTTTACACATCATTATGAGTTTTTGAAAGACAAAGCATGACCAGGGGACTAAAGATAGCTTTTCCCAGTCCCCCCTGACCATTACCTACCCCCTTTTACTTTAACCACTTCCTGTCTGGCCCATGTACATAAACGGCCGGACAGGAGCAGTGCAGGAGCAGGTGGCCGTTTATAAACAATGAGCACCGGATCGCGGTGCATTTATGTACATGGGCCAGACAGGGGCAGTGCAGGAGCGGGTGGCCGTTCATAAACGGCCTCCACATTCACTGCCTGTGTGCGCTCCCTGGGAGCACACGGCACCGCGATACGGTGCCCGCTGTGTCCAGAGAGCACCGATCACTGTACGGGACCTCTGTGGGAGGTCCCGATCATGTGATCGCTGATTGGCCAATCAGCGATCACATGAAGAGTAGTAAGCAAGATGCCACTTCCTGACATCATTGCTTACTACTAGTGAAATCTGTGAATGATCACAGAGATCACATGGTACAAGGCTATTCACAACAGCCTTGTACCATGTGACAAGCTGTGACCAATCACAGCTTGCACAGTATTTCATAATGGCTGCAAGAATGCAGCCAGAGAGAAGAAGACATTTTTGTTTTTACAGCCTATGGGTGTAAAAGAAATCAGTGTAAAAAAAAAAAAAAAAATCTTCATCACTCCCCACAAGTAGTACAGTGTCACCATGGTGACACTATACTGCTAGGGTGACGGTATGTTATATAACCTCACTTAACGGTTTGGTCATATCTTTAAGGTGACAGCACAAGCGGTGGGGGAGCACACAAATACAAGTTATTTTCACATAAGAAATTAATTAAGAAGCATTGGATATTTACAAATTTCTGAAGAAGTATATATGGACTTTTCTGACATGTAGATGGACATAATTTTTGTCACTAATATTGGTTGTTTCATTTACTTTATACACTACAGTTGCAAGAAAAAGTATGTGAACCCCTTGGGATTACATGAGTTTTGCATAAATTGGGCATAAAATGTGCTCTGAATGTCATCTAAGTCACAACAATAGAAGAACACAGTCTGCTGAACATAATACTACACAAACATTAGATGTTGCCATGGTTTAATTGCACATAACATGTAAACATTCACAGTGCAGGGAGGAAAAAGTATGTGAACCTTTGGACTTAATAACTGGTTGACCCTCCTTTGGCAGCAATAACCTCAACCAAACGTTTCCTGTAGTTGCAGATCAGACCTGCACAACGATCTGGAGTCATTTTGGACCACTCCTCTTCACAAAACTGTTTCAGTGTAGCAATATTCTTGGGATGTCTGGAGTGAATCGCTCTCTTAAGGTCATGCCACAGCATTTCAATCGGGTTGAGGTCAGGACTCTGACTGGGCCACTCCAGAAGGCGTATTCTGTGCTGTTGCAGCCATTGTTTTGTTGAATTACTTGTATGCTTTGGGTCATTGTCCTGTTGCATCACCCATCCTCTGCGGAGCTTCAGTTGGCGGACAGATGGTCGTACGTTTTCCTGCAAAATGTCTTGATAAACTCTGGAATTCATTTTCCCATCAATGACAACAATCCGTCCAGGCCCTGAGGCAGCAAAGCAGCCCCAAACCATGATGCTCCCTCCGCCATGTTTTACAGTGGGGATGAGGTTTTGATGTTGGTGTGCTGTGCCTTTTTTTCTCCACACATAGTGTTGTGTGTTCTTCCCAAACAACTCAATCTTGGTTTCATCTGTCCACAGTATATTTTGCCAGTAGTGCTGTGGAACTTCCAGGTGCTCTTTTGCAAACTTCAAACGTGCTGCAATATTCTTTTTGGACAGCGATGGCTTCCTCCGTGGTGTCCTCCCATGTACTCCATTCTTGTTTAGTGTTTTCCTTATTGTAGATGTGTCAACAAAAATGTTACCATGTGCCAGAGATTTCTGTAGGTCTTTAGCTGACACTCTGGGATTCTTCTTTACCTCATGCAGCATTCTGTGCTGTGCTCTTGCAGTAATTTTTACAGGACGACCGTGCCTAGGGAGAGTAGCAACAGTGCTAAACTTTCTCCATTTGTAGACAGTCTGTCTTACCGTGGACACATGAACATCAAGGCTTTTGGAGATACTTTTGTAACCCTTTCCAGCTTCATGCAAGTCAAAAATTCTTGATCGTAGGTCTTCTGAGAGCTCTTTTCTGCGAGGCATGGTTCACACCAGACAGTGCTTCTTGAAACCAGTAAACCCAAAACAGGTGTGTGTTTTTTAAGGGCAGGACAGCTGTCAGCAACACATCCAATATCATCACACTGATTGGAGTCAAGGTTGGCTCACTCCTGGCTCCAATTAGCTCTGGGAGAAGTCATTAAGCTAGGGCCTCACATACTTTTTCCTCCCTGCACTGTGAATGTTTACATGTTATGTGCAATTAAACCATGGCAACATCTAATGTTTGTGTAGTATTATGTTCAGGAGACTGTGTTCTTCTATTGTTGTGACTTAGATGATGTTCAGAGCACATTTTATGCCCAATTCATGCAAAACTCCATGTAATCCCAAGGGGTTCACATACTTTTTCTTGCAACTGTATTTTTTCACTTATTAACAGGAGCACATGGATGCATTTATTATCTGTATTAATTGTATTTAGGAATTTTGAGTGAAGCACAGCACACATTTTTTAGTTATCATTGGTAAGTCTGACATATTTGTCATTTTTTTTTTTAAAATCTGCCTTTAACCACTTCCCGTCCAGCCCATGTACATAAACGGCAGGACTGGAGCAGTGCAGGAGAAGGTGGGCATTTATAAATGGCCTCCACATTCACTGCCTACGCACTTCCTGGGAGCGTGTGGCACAGCAAACACCGATCGCTGTACGAGGCCTCTGTGTGAGGTCCTGATCATGTGATCACTGATTGGCCAATCAGTGATCACATGAATAATAGTAAGCAAAATTTCACTTCCTGACATCATTGCTTACTACTAGTGAAATCTTTGAATGATCACAGAGATTGCATGGTACAAGGCTATTCACAACAGCCTTGTACCATGTGACAAGCTGTGACCAATCACAGCTCGCACCGTATTTCTCAATGGCTGCAAGAATGCAGCCAGAGAGAAGGAGAAATGATTGCTTTTACAGCCTTTATCGGTGTAAAAGCAATCAGTGTACAAAAAGAAAACAAAAATCTTCATCACCCCCCACAAGTAGTACAGTGTCACTATGGTGACACTGTACTGCTAGGGTGACAGTATGTTAAAAACAAAAATATAAATAATAATATAAAAAATAATATTAAAAAAATTTGAAAAATTATAATTTTTGGTGATAAACTAATAATTTGGGTTATTTTTTTTTCTGTTGTTTCAAAAGCTCAAATAATTTGGTTTATTTTTTTTTTTACTAAACAGATAGCTGAATAATACATTTTGGCCAAGAGTTATGAAGAAAGATTATTTATTTGCTAAATTTTATAAGAAAATTTTTGGACTTTTTCATTTATATAGCAAAAAATATAAAAATCCCAGTGGTGAATAAATGCCATCAAAATAAAGTTTTATCTGTCTCAAAAAAATGCTAAACATTTCATATGGCTACAGTGTTGCATGACAGCGCAATTGTCATTCAAAGTGTGAAAGCGCTGAAAGCTGAAAATTGGCCTGGGCAGGAAGGGGGTGAAAGTGTCTGGACTGGAAGTGGTTAAGTAACCACACAGACAACAAAACTGGAGTTAATGGCCCAAATGGCCTATTATTACAACCATCAATAAATAACATTTAAATAACGAAAACACAGTACCAGGGGCGGACTGACCATTTGGAAACTCGGGCACCGCCAGAGGGCCCGGGGTCAGTAGGGGGCCCCATGAGATGCCCCTGGTATCTTTTTCATAGGCTTTTTTGAGTTTGGCAAGGACGCAGGGGCCCCATGATCCCCTATTACCCGGGGGCCCCATGAGTTGTCAGTCCGCCTCTGGTACAGAGATATTGTTCTGAAGCTGCTACAAGCTACTCAGCCTGCTATCTATAAGGGGAAAAAACCCCAAATCAAAATCTAATCAAAGCCGCAATGTAGCAAAACCTATGGTGAAAATAATATATCCTTATTCATATATGCACATAGTGTAGTATGTAGTACTGTAGTATGTCCCCCCCCCATGATCCCCTATTGCCTGGGGGCCCCATGAGTTGTCAGTCCGCCCCTGCACAGTATAACATAAGTTTTCAAGGTCCCTGTAGGCATCAAGAGAAAGAATACCTGCATCCTGCTTAACTAGGCCTCCAGCCACAACACTTCCGACTCGGAGACAACCACCGCAGATACCCCCACCAGAACAACTGGAAGCCATACCTCAGACAGGTCCCTACAAAGTACTTTTCTTGTGCCCACAGTAACCTACAAGGCTGCACCCCAGCACCAACTGGCATAACCACCACCAAAAACAAACCATGAAACAATGGGTGGGCAGGAGAAAAGTTTGTCTTGTCAAAACCCTCATCTGATTGAAGACCCCCTGCCACACCCTGTCAGACCACCCCCTGTAACTCCACCGGCTCCCTCCTTAAAACCACTTAGACTCCCCCCTTAACTAATGGAACTCTCCTCTCCCAGCCCCCTTTAACCCCTGTCATGCCGGCCCTTCGTTATGTCTTCTTCTTTTCTTCTACTCCGGGCCTCCGTTTACTGGAGCTGTTTGTCTTCGGACATTCTGTCTTTGCTTGAAACTTTGGGTTTATTTACTAAAGCTGGAGAGCGCAAAATCAGGCTCACTTCTGCATAGAAAACCAATCAGCTTTTAACCTCAGCTTGTTTAATTAACCCCTTGCCCTCCAGAGGATTTACCCCCCTTCCTGACAAGACCGTTTTTTGCGTTACGGCACTGAGTTACTTTAACTGGCAATTGCGCGGTCATGCACGCTGCACCCAAATGAAAATTACGTCCTTTTTTCCCACTAATTGAGCTTTTTTCTGTGGTATTTGATCGAATGTGCGGTTTTTATTTTTTTGTGCTATAAAAAAAGACCAACGATTTTGATAAAAAAACAATATTTTTATTTTTGCTATTAAACATATCCAGTAAAAAAAAAATTAAAAATCAAATTTCGTCATAAATTTAGGCCAAAATGTATTCTGCTCCATGTCTTTGCTAAAAAAAAAAATCCCAATATGTGTAAATTATTATTATTATACAGTATTTATATAGCGCCAAAGGGTTTGCTCAGCGCTGTACAATAGCGAGGGGGACAGAACATGAGACAATACAGTAACAATACAATACATGAGGGATTCGAGGGCCCTGCTCTTTGGAGCTTACAATCTAGGAGGGAGGGGGATAGTGGCACAGGAGGAAGTGGCTGTGGGGGATGGAGTGGTGGGAGGAGTGGAGGAGATCGGTTGTTAGGTGAGGGTGGGGTAGGCTTCCCTGAAGAGATGGGTTTTCAGGGTGGGTAATTTGGTTTACGTGAAAGTTATAGTGTTTACAAACGGCGGTATATATACTGCATTTTTTTATTTACTAGTAATGGCAGCGATCAGCTACTTATAGTAGGACTGCAGCGGGCATTCTGACACTGGGGGAACCTGACTTGGTGGCACTGACATCCCCAGTGACATCAATACAGTGATCAGTGCTAAAAAAAGGCACTGTCACTGTACTAATAGCACTGGGCAGGAAAGGGCTAACATGAGGGGAGATCAAAGGGTTAACTGTGTGCTGGGAGTGTTTTACTAGGGGGCTGTGTCAGTGTGCTTCACTGTAAGCACACTGCTTTGGATGGCTGTGCTGTGCCCGAGTTGACAGGGAGGAGAACTGTTAGTAAACACAACAGTTCTCCCCGTCAGAGATTGTCGGAAATCTGCGGGTTCCAGAGAATAATCACCAGCCGGGACCCAGAGTTCTACAGCAGCGGCCACGAATGTGCAGGTAGGGTGCTCACACGGCTTACACACGCCCCCTACCCGGAAATGCAAAATCACGTATATTTATGTGATTTTACGCACCCGTACCACCCTGTAGCAGTATGTATGCTATAGAGCGGACGGGAAGCTGTTAAGCTTTGGCAATATAACCTGGAAGCTGATTGGTTTCTATGCAGAACTGAGCCTGATTTTGCACTCTCCAGCTTTAGTAAATAAACTCCTGTCACAAGCAGAGTATATGGATTACATATTAATTGATTGATCATCTGACATTCATATTAATATTGGCATGTTTATCCAACATTTGGAGAATTTAGTATTGGTGTATATTAATGGTATAAGTGAACTGTTTCTCAGCCAGAGTTCCTCCGGAGGTTGCTGGGGGTTCCTTGAGCAATGAACAATTTCTGTCTCGCAGATACGTTACCACTGATACCATTGATCTTTTTAGTTATCTGTAAAGGGAGAATTCTTCCCAATGTCCACACGTGTAAGGAGCATTCTTCTCACTGACCATCACACCATTGTATCATGAGTTGTAGATATAGTAACAGTGACAACTGTTGCCGTCATTTTGCATGCTGATGGAACACTTCGAGCCACCTTCTTCTGACTTGACTACAGGGGTGACAACTGTTTTCAGGGAGTGCATGAAAATCATATAGGGAGCATGCGCCAATTCCAAATCTGAACACCCCCGGAAGACTGGTCTGGTGCAGCGATAACATTTCCCGTCTGTGCGGTCGCTCCTTTGTGTCAAGCCCGTGAACTTTTTCAGACTACCCTCATACAGATTTGCACCGCAGATATTAATCTTCAAGTTTGGAGCCATTGAAGCCTACCCCGCCCTCAGCTAATATCCAAATACCACCCTAAACGTACTCCGCTCCTCACAAGACCTCCTACTCTCTAGTTCCATGGTCTCCTCCTCCCATGCCCATCTCCAGGACTTCTCCAGGGCTTCCCTCATCCTCTGGAACTCCCTACCCCAATCCATCAGACTATCACCTACCCTCCTCTCCTTTAGATGTTCCCTGAAGACCCACCTCTTCAGGGAAGCCTACCCCGCCCTCAGCTAATTGCCGATCTCCTCCACTCTTCCTACCACTCCATCCCCAACAGCTATTTCCTCCTGTACCACTATCCCCTCCCTCCTAAATTGTAAGCTCCAAGGAGCAGGGCCCTTGAACCCCTTGTGTATCGCATTGTATTGTTACTGTACTGTCTCGTGTAATGTACAGCGCTGAGCAAACCGTTGGCGCTTTGCTATATAAATACTGTATAATAATAATAATAATAATAATAATAAAATAATAATTTCAAGGGTTCCTCCATGTTGAAAAGGCTGAGAAAAGCTGGTTTAACACTGACTGATGGATTAGTAAAAGGACTCTCAAGAAGGTCACTATGCACAATTTTAAATGCACATTTTTCTGTAGGAATTGATTTTTTTTCTTTTTTTTTTGGTACACATGTTTATGTTTAGACACGTTTAATCATATAAGACAGTTACACTAAGACAACATTATATTCTTGTACATATGTGGGAATGCATATAGTGTCAGCTGAAGTCTAAACACATTTTTTATATGGGATAGCACATAAGTGCACTGAAGGCAGCACAATGGCTAAATGGTTAGCACTTCCGCCTGGCAGTACTCGGGTCGTTGGTTCAAATCCCAACCACAGCACCACCTGCCTGGAGTTTGCATGTTCTCCCTGTGCCTGTGTGGGTTTCTTCTAGGTACTCCGGTTTCCTCCCACACTCCAAAGACATGCTGGTAGGTGAATTGGTTCCTGTCTAAATTTCCCATTGACTATGGACCCAGGACTAAGAGGACCCTCCCCTTGGGGTTACAAGGAATCTTGGGGTTATATTACTTCCCTGGGTACCTGGTTGGCTGTGAATTATACCAGCTACCCTTTCCATGCAATCTGGGACCCCTTGGCATTTTGTGTATAGTGGGACTATTATCCTGGAAAGATGTGTTATGTTTAGGGGGTTAATTCTAGCATATGTGGAGTTAAGAAACATTTTTTCTGTTAGAGGTTTCCTGGCATTAACTATTGTTTGTTGTAATTAGGTTTAGGTGAAAATCTCTCACTTTGTTTAATCACCTCCAGAGTCCAGACTGCTAGGTGCCGGGAAGGAATCTATTGTTTTTCTTGTGCATGTATATGTAATGTGTTTTTTCTCCTGGAACTTTTAATGTGTGCTATACCTTTCTAGGGGGGGGGGTTGTGTGTAAATGCTGTACTGTTTGTTAATAAAGTCAGTCCTGTGACTCCTGTTTTACTCCAACATTGGTTCTGTCTGATGCTTGGGGTAAATTTACTATTTACAGTCCTAGCCTAATATACCGGTCTTGTCTGGTAATTAGGGAGGTTTGGGCTGAAATAGGTATATTCTTGTTCCAGAGTGGAGAAAGCTGTAGTTTAGCCGCAATACCCAGTCGGGGTGTCAGGCATGTTTTTCCATGGTGCAGGTGAGCTGACTGCATGGTGTCATTGGTTTTTATGAAGCAAGTGAAAGGGTCATACAACATCACAATGGCATTGTCACAATGGCATCACTACTGTGGCAGCAGTATAAGAGATTTGGAAGTAGCATGTGTGACAGTGCTGTGTCCTGCCACCATGTAAAAGAGTTTTGACCCAGGATTCTCATCCAGGCAAGTTGAAGGGCTCCAGGAGGCTTTTCAGTTGTCTTATTGTTTAATAAAATCCAATTTAGGACCTGTGACTTGAAGATTTCCAGGTCCTGGTTTTTTCTGGGTCTTGGTTTTTGGAACCACCAGAACACTAATTGGATGGTTTTGTGCTGGTCTTTTGGTAGAGACTTGACCATGGTTCTGGGATCCACTCCAGCAGACAGATGAGGTCTCTGTGAGAAGTCAGGAGGATTCCCCCCTCCTAGAAGAGAGGTGGGAGCCAGAGCAGAAAGAGGCTTCCATGTGGGTGAACTTGTGTGTGAAGAATGTCAGGAGACAGACAAGGGCCTATAGGATAAGGCCAGAGCAGCAGCATTGCAGATGTAAGCCAGAAGGCTGAGTGTACATTTCTTTACAACAGAGAAATGCGGAAAACTGCTGTGAAGGACACTCTTGGATTTTGATGTCCGGAACAGGTTTGAATCTTTCTTTTATTAAAATTGGGCAAAAAAAAAGCCCTTAAAACGAAGAAGTAAACTGTGGCCTTCAAGCTCTACCAACTGAAGTGAGTTCTCTCACACACGATAACATACCTATGCTCTACTTCAGATACCCAACCGACCGAGCTAAAGGTTGCCTGCAAGTTCCTTAAAATAAGTCACTTGGAAGAGTACAGTACTGTAGTGAATGCAAAAGTGCAAAGTTTATGTAGATGTGTCTTATCAGGAGGTATGTTATCATACTGTTTTTTGGGAGCAGACCTTGGTGGTATCAATGCACAAGCATGGAATTAGGTCATTTGTTCGGTAACCAATTCATGTCTAACTGCAGTAAGCTTGCCCTAATTATTTCCAATATGGTGTCTTAGTCACGCTGAAAGGGAGTCGAACAGAAAAGTTGATCATACACAAATGAATGAAAGAGAGTGCAAAGGTGTAAGAAGAGGAGATGCATTGAAGAGTGAATGAAAGGAGCACAGACTGTGGGTCACATACACTGGAGAGGTAACGGGGCTCAGAGCTGTAGTGCTGACCAGAACAGATGTCAGTGTTCTTCAGGCCATTAAATATGATTTGGCATGATTAGCCTGCCACTATTTGCCCCACCCCTACTAGGATTTGAGGGGCTACATTTTTTGGAAATGTACTGCTAAGAGGTGTGGAAGTAAACAAAAAGTTGGCAACCTCTGCTCTAGGGCACAGATTAAGGGGAATAGTTCTACATTTCCTCTATGGTTATTATCATTACAATACGCTTGTATTGAGGATTGTAAGCTCCTCTAGGGCAGAGAATAATGTGAATACTTCAATGTCTTTATTGTTGAATTTGTTATTGCTATATGAATGTTTAATAATCATCATCATCATCATCATATTAGTGTTTGACCAAGGAGACATTGGAGCGTAAGCTCCTATGGTGCAAAGGCTGATTTAATGGCTCACTATTCTCTGTATAGCACTGCAGTAAATGTCAAAACTACACTCACCGATGACTTTATTAGATACACGTTGCTAGTGCCAAGAAAATGTCCCCCAGACCTCTTGATACAAGGCAGGATAAATCCATGCTTTTATGTTTTTTTTTTACACCAAATTCTGACCCTACTCTCTGAATGTGCCAGCAACCAGTCTGCCCATTCTCCTCTGACCTCTGACATCAACAAAGCATTTTCATCCACACAACTGCGACTCACTGGACATTTTTCTCTTTTTCGGACCATTCTCTGTAAACCCTACAGATGGCTGTGCGCCAAAATCCCAGTAGATCAGCAGTTTTTGAAATACTCAGACAAGCCCCTCTGGCACCAACAACCATGACATATTCAAAGTCACTTCAATCCCCTTTCTTCTCCATTCTGATGCTTGGTTTGAACTTCAGCAAGTTGTCTTCACCAAGTCTAGATGCCTAAATGCATTGAGTTGCTGCTATGTGATGCATGGCTGATTAGCATTTTGTGTTACCAATCAATTGAATAGGTGTTTGTAATAAATTGGCCAGTGAGTGTATAGAAGTGTATAAGAGTGTAAGCTCCTCTGCTGCAGAGACTGATGTATTTGGTGTTCTCTCTACAGCACTGCATTATATGCCAGAGCTATATAAATGTATGATAATAGTGTGTGCCTGTGCGGGGACAGCTCCTCTGGTGCCGTGTAATGTGAATGGCTCAGTGTTCTCTGTAGTGCAGCTGAATAGAGCAGACTCCAAAGAATAAAAATGTAATTTATTGTCATAAACAGTAAATAAAAGTTTGTTTTTTCCTTCGCTTCTATAATCATTCAGTCTTCATGTATATTGTAAAGGGTCCGTATTCCTGATAAAACTTTGTAACTTTGGTCATTTTAAAATTGCCTTGAGTTTATTCTCCCCCTTGAGAAATTGCCTTGAGTTTTACTCACACACGTCGGTTTTATTTCTCATATAGCTGTTGGTTCCCCATGTGGCTTCTACTAATGAGTTACTAATGAGCCCTGAATGTATTTTCATCAGCTGAGAGTCAGATCCTCAACAACTTAGATGCTCAGATGTATTTAAAGCTCCCTGGAGATACTAGAGATATTATTCTACTAGAGATGTATTATCACAATGTATCCATTTTATCAATAATGACCAGTGTTTAATAAAAAGAAATCCAGATTATTCAATGCTCATTGTGCAAATAACACTAGGGTTCCAAATCCACCAATCTTTAATGTACTGTATATGTTGATATAAATATAAATAAAATGGGGAAAGTAACTCGTCATATACATTTATCCAGTGTTGGTTGACCATTGAAGCTACAAGGGGTGCCCTCCGGACATTAAAGCTGACTGTAATCTCATTAAACAATCTTTAGATATGCCAGTAGTTATGTAGCATGGATTTACCTGACTAGATACAAACTAGGTGGAGTGTTTGTTTAGGAACGACTTCTACTCCATAGTATTGGTAGATCTAGTGAGGTTTGAGTAGAGATTGCACCTTTACATTGAAGCTGTTTCATATATGTGGCACTTTACAGTCACTTTCAACCAATTTTCATATACTGGCAATGGCACATATGATCACAAGTAATTGCCAGAAACTAAACAACCTACTACCCATGAGTTCAATTGACCACCAGCATTCAGTCAATAGTAAAGTCCAAACTTGGAAAAAACTGACACCATCAATACATGCTATTGAAAGATCAAATTGAAATTGGAAAAAAATAATATGGCAATTTTGGTAAAATTGATCTGATTTTTCTGTGAGGTTAATTTGGGGCAAATTTTATTCCATTTCTTTGTGGTGTCAGTTAACAGCTCCCTGCTCTAGCCCTCCAGTGCTCACTGGAGTGTCAGACTGTGAAGGGGGAGGGGCCGGCATAGGCTGTTGGCGGCGTGCTGAGAGGCTGAGCCAGCCGCTGGTCCAGTCACCTGGGTGGATCCTGATTGTAGAGTGACATCAGCCAACAGGGGTTTTAGTCCGCCTGTTGGCTGAAAATGGGTCACAGGAGTGCACTCATGTGATGCATAGAAGAAGTATAGCTAAAATAGCTTTGGCTATACTTCTTCCTTAAATAATTGCCTCTGTATTCATTACTGGTTTTAATATGTTTTTAACAAGTTAAGACTTAAGTTGTGAGGGTAGGTGCGTACCGGCCGGAGTTCATTCCCATCCTTGTAGCAGATGATGCAAGTCTGAAAAAGAGGGTCACACCCAGGGGCGGACTGACCATTTGGAAACTCGGCACTGCCCGAGGGCCCGGGGTCAGTATGGGCCCCCCTGAGATGCCCTGGTACCTTTTTCATAGGCTTTTTTGAGTTTGGGCAAGGACACAGGGGCCCCATGATCCCCTATTGCCCGGGGGCCCCATGAGTTGTCAGTCTGGTCACACCTTGCTGTCATCATCCATAAAAAACGTTATCGAGACAGCTTAGACAGAGCATGGTGCTGCCATGGTCTTCTGTCTGTGCAGTCTCTAATAAAGATTATTGTGGCTGTTACCAGCAGTGTGTGACCCTCCTTTTCAACTGGCATACAA
>CATNWA010005111.1:0-13339 GCA_951230385.1 Staurois parvus | reverse complement strand
CTTTCTCTCTCTTAATTTCTCTGTCTCGCTTTCTTTCTTTTTCTTTCTTTCTTTCTTTCTTTCTTTCTTTCTCTCTCTCAATTTCTCTGTCTCGCTTTCTTTTTTTCTTTGTCTCTTAATTTCTCTCTCTTCTTTCTTTCTTTTCTTTCTTTTTTTTTTTTTTCTCTCTCTCAATTTCTCTGTCTCGCTTTCTTTCTTTCTCTTTTTTCTTTCTTTCTTTCTTTTTTTTTTTTTCTTTCTTTCTTTTTCTTTCTCTCTCTTAATTTTTCATTTCTTTCTTTCTTTCTTTTCTTTCTTTTCTTTCTTTCTTTGTCTCTTAATTGCTCTTTCTTTCTTTCTTTTTCTTTCTTTCCTTTCTTTCTTTTTTCTTTCTCTCTTAATTTCTCATTTCTTTCTTTCTTTCTTTCTTTCTTTCTTTCTTTCTTTTTCTTTCTTTTCTTTCTCTTTTCTTTCTTTTCTTTCTCTTTTCTTTTCATCTCTTAATCTCTCTCTTTCTTTCTTTCCTTCCTTCCTTCTCTCTCTCTCCTTTTTTTTCTCTCGTTCTCTTTTTCTCTCTTAATTTGTCTGTCTCGCTTTTTTCTCTTTCTCTCTTTTTCTCTCTTTCTTTCTTTCTTTCTTTTTTCTCTCTCTTCAACTTTCTTTTTTTTTTTTTTCTCTTTTTTTCTCTCTCTTTATCTCTTCATTTCTCTGTTTTCTTTTTTTTCTTTCTTTTTTTTCTTTCTTTCTTTCTTTCTTTTCTTTCTTTCTTTCTTTCTTTTCTTTCTTTCTTTCTTTCTCTTAATTTCTTTCTCTTTCTTTCTTTCTTAATTTCTCTTTTTCTCTTTCTTTTTTCTTTTTTCTTTCTTTCTTTCTTTCATCTTCTTAATTTTCTTTCCTTCCTTCCTTCCTTCTCTCTCTCTTTTTTTTTTTTGTTCTCTTTTTCTTTCTTAATTTGTCTGTCTCGCTTTTTCTCTTTCTTTTTTCTTTCTTTCTTTCTTTCTTTCTTTCTTTCTTTTTTTTTCTTTCTTTTCTTTCTTTCTTTCTTTCTCTTTCTCTCTCTTCATCTTTCTTTTTTTTTTTCTCTTTCTTTCTCTCTCTTTATCTCTTAATTTCTCTGTCTCGCTTTCTTTCTTTCTTTTTCTCTCGTTCTCTATTTCTCTCTTTTTCTCTCTCTCTTTCTTTTTTTCTCTCTTTCTTTCTCTCTTTTTATCTCTTAATTTCTTTGTCTCACTCTTTTCTTTATCTTTCTTTCTTTCTTCCTTTCTTCCCTTCCTTCTCTCTCTCTCTCTTTCTTTTTTTTTCTCATTCTCTTTTTTTCTCTTAATTTCTCTGTCTCTCTCTTTTCTCTCTCTTTTTCTCTCTCTATTTCTCTCTTTCTCTCTTTTTCTCTTTCTTTCTCTCTCTTTTTCCCTCTCTTTCTTTCTTTCTTTCATTCTTTCTCTGTCTTTCTTTTTCTCATTCTCTTGTTCTCTCTTTTTCTCTTTGTATCTCTTTCTCTCTCTTTCTCTTTCTTTCTCTCTTTATTTCTTTTCTTTCTTTTTTCTCTTTCTCTTGTTCTTCCCATTTCTTTCTCTTTCTTTATTTCTTTTCACTCTTTCTCTTTCTCTGTTTCTCTTTCCTCTTCTCTTTCTCTCTTTATTTCTCTCTCTCTCTTTCTCTCTCTCTTTGTAAATGTAAAAAAAATATATATATAAAATTGTAAAAAATGAAATAAAAATAAAAAACCTACTGATGCTAGTGGCAGAACTACTAGGGTTATAAAGGTCGCTCTTGCGACCGGGCCCTGGCATCCCGAGGAAAGGGTCCTCAGGTTTGGGGCTGCTCTCAGTCCAAAATTCCGGGCCTATCTTTTGTCCCAGTCTGGGCCTGTTATGAAGTGGTGCATCTGTGCAATATACACAACCTACTACAGCAACACTGACTTTTACAAATACAAGGATGTTTGTAAATTGCTAGCCAAATAAATGACAGCTCCCTGATCCTTCATTATGATTGTGAACAAAGAGGCCAGGGATTCCATTCATACAGGGCCATCTTAGTAGCATCATGGGCCCCCTGGGCAAAGTAACTGGGGCCCCTACCAGCCTGCTTCAATATACAAACCTACTCTCAAGAATTAAAGTATATGTAGTTGATAGAATAAAACATATATTTATTAGTACTTTCATTAAAATTGAGTTTAGACAATAAGAAAATATGCCATAAATCAAGGACTAATCAACATAAAGGGCACAGTACTGGGGAGGGCACAGTACTGGGGAGGGCACAGTACAGCGGAGTCAAAAAGGGCACAATACTGGAATCAGGAGGGCACAGTACAGGAGTCAGAAGGACACAATACTGGGACCAGGAGGTCACAGTACAGGGGAATCAGAAGGGCACAATGATGGGATCTGGAGGGCACAATGATGGGATCAGGAGGTCACAGTACTTGCATCAGGAGGGCATAGTACAGGGGGAGTCAGGAGGGAACAATACTGGAATCAGGAGGGCACAGTACAGGAGGAGTCAGAAGGGCACAACACTGGGATCAGGAGGTCACAGTACTTGCATCAGGAGGGCATAGTACAGGGTGAGTCAGGAGGGCACAATACTAGGATCAGGAGGCCACAATACTGGAATCAGGAGGGCACAGTACAGGGGGAGTCAGGAGGGCAAAATACTGGGATCAGGAGGGCACAATACTGGGATCAGGAGGGCAGAGTACAGGGGGAGTCAGGAGGGAACAATACTGGAATCAGGAGGGCACAGTACAGGAGGAGTCAGAAGGGCACAGTACTGGGATCAGGAGGTCACAGTACAGGAGAATCAGGAGGGCACAATGATGGGATCAGGAGGTCACAGTACAGGAGAATCAGGAGGGCACAATGATGGGATCAGGAGGTCACAGTACTGGCATCAGGAGGGCATAGTACAGGGTGAGTCAGGAGGGCACAATACTAGGATCAGGAGGCCACAATACTGGAATCAGGAGGGCACAGTACAGGGGGAGTCAGGAGGGCAAAATACTGGGATCAGGAGGGCACAATACTGGAATCAGGAGGGCACAGTACAGGGGGAGTCAGGAGGGCACAATACTAGGATCAGGAGGGCACAATACTGGGATCAGGAGGGCACAATACTGGGATCAGGAGGGCACAATACAGGGAGGAGTCAGGAGGGCACAATACTAGGATCTGGAGGGCACAATACTGGGATCAGGAGGGCACAATACTGGAATCAGGAGGGCACACTACAGGAAGGAGTCAGGAGGGCACAATACTGGGATCAGGAGGGCACAATACAGGGGGAGTCAGGAGGGCACAATACTGAAATCAGGAGGGTACAGTACAGGGGAGTCGGGAGGGCACATTACTGGGATCAGGAGGGCACAGTACAGTGGGGTCAGGAAGGCACAACACTGGGATCAGGAGGGCAAGTACAGGGGAAATCAGGAGGGCACAATACTGGGATCAGGAGGGCACACTACTGAGATCAGGAGGGCACAGTACACTGGAGTCAGGAGGGCACAAGACTGGGATCAGGAGGGCACAGTACAGGCTCTGGAACACGCTCAAGCCATCCCCGGGACAGCTTAGTAAAAAGTGTGCCTGTCCCGGCAAATCCGGGACGGTTGGCAAGCATGATGTAATGCAAGTTTATTATGGGGCCCCTATGCACCTGATGCCCCTAGCCAGTGCCCAGGGGTTCCCATGCATTAAGACAGCCCTGCATTCATTTATACCCAATCTAATCTGATGATGGATGTTAATGGGCAGACATGCCCACTAAAGCAAAAACAGTAGCATGGGGTTCCCTCCCTGCTTCATATTAGGTTTTTTATATATGGTATAAAATTAAAGGGAGGCCCCAAGCAAGAAAAGGGAAAAAAAAAGCAACACAAGGTCCCTCCCAAAAATCCATACCAGCACCCTATCAGAGTCAGGAAAGAAAGGTAACAAGTGTGCAATGTGCACCCCCCTCCTGAACCAAAATAGGACCCCCCCCCCCCCCCCCCGGTAAGGCACCTTGTCCCCATTGTTGATGTGTACAAAAAGTACCAAAGCCTCTTTCCCACAACCCTGGCCTAGTGGTCACATGGGCTTACTGGAATCCCGAAGCAGCCTTTAACAAAAAAAGAACCCCCCCAGATACCACCTCCCGCTGTGTGAAAGAGTAGGGGTACATAGATAGTACTCCTACTCATTCACAGAAAAAAATGAAGTCACAGGGATAATAACATCAATATGTTGATGCTACTTATTTATCCAATCACAGGCTTGGGTAGGCTCCCTCGCCAACTTTCAGTGAAGCCTGCTAAGAGGTCAAGAACATGTGTCAGTGCTACTTACCTTCCTCTGATTTTAAGATGTGTATTGTGCGCAGTTCTGGGTTTTGCCTGGAGTCCAGTCATAAGGGAGCCTGTCTCATTCAGCCTATTGCATTTTCACTGAATCCTGTGTACCAATTTTGGTTAGTCCTGATTATTTCCTGCATCCCAGCTTTTGATCCTTATGTATTGACTTCTGTCTAGTTTCTGGTTATATCCATTACCCGTTGTGACCTCTAGCTGGCTCCTGGTTATCCATGTCTACTACTGGTCTTGACATCTGGTTTGTTCTTGCTTATCTGTGTCTGCTGCCTATCTTGACCCCTGACTAGTTCCTGGTTATCTGTGTCTGCTGTCCATCCTGACCTCTGGTTTGTTCCTGGTTGTCCGTGTCTGCTACCCATTATGACCTCTAGTTTTTTCCTGGTTATCCATGTCTGATACCAATCGTAAATTCTGGCTTGTTCCTGGTTATTGATGTCTGCTATCCATTCTGATCTCTGGCTTCTTCCAGGTTTTCCATGACTGCTGCCCATCCTGGCCTGTGCCTTGTTCCTGATTGTCCACGTCTGCTCCTCATTCTGAACTCTGGCTTTTTTCTGGTTATCCATGTTTGATACCCATCCTGACCTTTGCATATTTCCTGGTTATCCTTGTCTGCTGCCTAACCTGACCTCTGTTGTTTGCCTGGTTATCCGTGGCTGCTGCCAGCCCTAGCCTCTGGATTTTCCTAGTGACCTCCAACTAGTGGTCCATGGTACTCAAAGTAGGATGAACCTGGGAGTTTTGACTTTGGGTCAGCATGTAGAAAAGCCCAAATCTTCATGAGCGGGTTCTGGTTGATTAACAGACTCTGTGACATAGGGGATCTAGCATCATCCTCTCTCACATGGGACCATCCTCAAACAGTGATTACTGTTCAAACTTCCCCGAGTTATCCTAGACCAGTTTCCAGAATCTCCTTTTTTTGAGTGTTCTCCAGCATGGTTCCTACTCTACAGATCCAGCTTCCAGGTCTAATCTGTTTCAAGGTGCTCTGTTCTACCATGAACCAGCTGCTGGCCTAAACCTCTATGGCAGCCCTTCTCAACCAGGGTGCCCAGGCACCCTGGGGTGCCTTGAGGTTTTTTCAAGGGTGCCTAGGCAAAATGTCTACAAATTGCCCAAGGTGATTGTAGCCATATTAAAATTGCCCAAAACTTGTATACAAGCCAGCGGGTGGAACAAGCCTGCTTTTTAGTTACACAAAGTCACAGGTTTTCACTGTGCACCATTACGACCTTCTAACCGCCGACATCGTGACAACCAATGACATCATTCATTGATGAGGAGGATTTCAGCTGCCTGCGCAGCATCCTAGTTTGACCCTCCCCTGCCCCTCTCTGTCAGTGCTGGGGTCAAATATGTCATGATCGCGGCGTCAGACCCCAGACCTTCTCACCAAACTCGTGACCGAAGAAGGACTGGCCGATCCAGACTGTGTAACAATGCCACACCCAACTGCACCCTACACAGCGATTTTCCAGCTAATGGATTTCAATCTGTGCATGCAGCCTGGATGCGCTTGTTACTGGGTCATGTTAATTACGCAACTGACCCTTACACACTGCCACCACCCCTTTTTGTACACAGAAAGAGGAAACTCTCTTTATCAAATATACACTATAATGGTTAAGAAGTCGTTTATCCAATACAGTCACCGCAGGCCGATTGGGCAGAGGATTAAACAAACACAGTAGCGCCTCTTTACCCCAAAACTGAGAGAGAAGAGAAACATCGGAATACTAGTCAGTACCAAAAGTGTATTTGTTTTGGAAGAATAAATCCCCTCTAATGTTGGGTGTCCTACATGTGTGGATGTTGCTTAGTTATATAAAACTATTAGAATAGTTTTTCACATTTTAGAATGGGGTGCCCTTTTAAAATTATAGAAAGTCTTGAGGCACCCCATTTTAGAATGGGGTGCCTCAAGACTGTCCATAATTTTCAAGGGTGCCTCGGGACTGTCCATAATTTTAAAGGGTGCCTTGACTGAAAAAAGGTTGAGAAACACTGCCCTTATGGCATGCCTACCAACTTTCATTGGTTATCCCTACAGTGTAGCTGGGGAGCCCACATCAGCAGCGTTGGCCAGATCCTGACAACGTGACTGTGATGTCAGGCAGGGGTAACCTGGATTGCAAAACTGACCAAACAGAATTTCCAACCACTTGGTCGATAAAACAGTTCCCATATATGTATTTTGAATGTGAATTTGGCTGTTTGCCTGGAGGCCAGCTTGAAGTTTTTCTTTGATAACGGAATGCTGCAGAAGACATAATAAGTGTGAGAATTAGAATTTTCCACAATGCGTCCTGATACAGAGCTGCAAAACTATTGTTTGTGAAACATAAAACACCGCAGCGATGCAGGGAGCATTCGGCACATACTGACAAATGAATTGATTAGAGTACAGTATGGAGCTGCGGGATAGCTGGCAGAGAACAAGATTGCATCGATCTCCATAGCAGTATTGGTTTCATGGGGAGTTTACAATAGCGCGGGCGTAGCTGAGAAATACGGTCACATCGCCTATCTGAAGATCATAGACTGCGCTCACAGACAAATCACTTCAGCCAGCAATTAATTAAATGGAGCATCAGAGGCGAGTAAAGGAATGCAAAGAGTGATGAAATAGAATTCAGGGGTACAGGATAGAAGGAAAAGAGGGGATTTATTTTACATTTAAAATGTCCAATTACATCTAAAACATAATTGGCTAATGTAAAAAAAAATATAAATAAATAATATGTGGAAATGGCAGAAACAGTTTCAATATTTTAACTATTTGAATACCGGGCAATTTTACACCTTCCTGCCCAGGCCATTTTTCAGGTTTCAGCGCTCTCACACTTTGAATGACAATTGCGCGGTCATGCAACATTGTACCCAAACTAAATTTTTATCATTTTCTTCACACAACTAGAGCTTTCTTTTGGTGGTATTTAATCACCGCTGGAGATTTTATTTTTTGCTAATCTATCAAAAAAAGACCGAAAATTTTGAAAAAAAAACACGTTTTTCTTTGTTTCTGTTATAAACGTTTACAAATAAATAATTGTTCTTCATAAATTAAGGCCGAGATGTATTCTGCTACATGTCTTTGGTGAAAATATCCCAAATTAAGATGTATTATTTAGTTTGTAGGAAAGTTATGGAGTTCACAAACTATGGTATAGATCTGAATATTGATCAATCCTGAAGTACTGACAGCCAATCTAATTTCTTGAGGTCCAAGAATGTCAGAACAGTACAGATATCCCCCAAATGTCAGGACAGTACAGATATCCCCCAAATGTCAGGACAGTACAGATATCCCCCAAATGTCAGGACAGTACAGATATCCCCCAAATGTCATGACAGTACAGATATCCCCACAAATGTCAGAACAGTACAGATATCCCCCAAATGTCAGGACGGTACAGATATCCCCAAATGTCAGGACAGTACAGATATCCCCACAAATGTCAGGACAGTACAGATATCCCCCAAATGTCAGGACAGGACAGATATCCCCCAAATGTCAGAACAGTACAGATATCCCCCAAATGTCAGAACAGGACAGAAATCCCCCAAATGTCAGGACAGTACAGATATCCTCCAAATGTCAGGACGGTACAGATATCCCCCAAATGTCAGAACAGGACAGATATCCCCCAAATGTCAGGACAGTACAGATATCCCCCAAATGTCAGGACAGTACAGATATTCCCCAAATGTCAGAACAGTACAGATATCCCCCAAATGTCAGAACAGGACAGATATCCCCCAAATGTCAGAACAGGGACAGATATCCCCCAAATGTCAGAACAGTACAGATATCCCCCAAATGTCAGGACAGTACAGATATCCCCCAAATGTCAGAACAGTACAGATATCCCCCAAATGTCAGAACAGGACAGATATCCCCCAAATGTCAGGACAGTACAGATATCCCCCAAATGTCAGGACAGTACAGATATCCCCCAAATGTCATGACAGGACAGATATCCCCCCAAATGTCAGAACAGTACAGATATCCCCCAAATGTCAGGACGGTACAGATATCCCCCAAATGTCAGGACAGTACAGATATCCCCCCAAATGTCAGGACAGTACAGATATCCCCCAAATGTCAGGACAGGACAGATATCCCCCAAATGTCAGAACAGTACAGATAACCCCCAAATGTCAGGACAGTACAGATATCCCCCCAAATGTCAGGACAGTACAGATATCCCCCAAATGTCAGGACGGTACAGATATCCCCCAAATGTCAGGACAGTACAGATATCCCCCAAATGTCAGGACGGTACAGGTATCCCCCAAATGTGAGGACAGGACAGATATCCCCCAAATGTCAGGACAGTACAGATATCCCCCAAATGTCAGAACAGTACTGATATCCCCCAAATGTCAGGACAGTACAGATATCCCCCAAATGTCAGAACGGGACAGATATCCCCCAAATGTCAGGACAGGACAGATATCCCCCAAATGTCAGAACGGTACAGATATTCCCCAAATGTCAGGACGGTACAGATATCCCCCCAAATGTCAGAACAGTACAGATAGTCCCCAAATGTCAGGACAGTACAGATATCCCCCAAATGTCAGAACAGTACAGATATCCCCCAAATGTCAGAACAGTACAGATATCCCTCAAATGTCAGGATGGTACAGATATCCCCCAAGTGGGAGGACAGGACAGATATCCCCCAAATGTCAGGACAGTACAGATATCCCCAAAATGTCAGAACAGTACAGATATCCCCCAAATGTCAGGACAGGACAGATATCCCCAAATGTCAGAACGGTACAGATATTCCCCAAATGTCAGGACAGTACAGATATCCCCCCAAATGTCAGAAACAGTACAGATATCCCCCAAATGTCAGAACAGTACAGTTATCCCCCAAATGTCAGAACAGTACAGATATCCCCCAAATGTCAGGACAGGACAGATATCCCCAAATGTCAGAACGGTACAGATATTCCCCAAATGTCAGGACAGTACAGATATCCCCCCAAATGTCAGAACAGTACAGATATCCTCCAAATATCAGAACAGTACAGATATCCCCCAAATGTCAGGACTAGAGATGAGCGAATCGAAGTATCCGAAGTGGAATTCGAGTCGAATATCGGAAAAATTTCGATTCGTGCCGAATCCGAAAAACAGCCTAATTCGGACGCGCGAATCGAAATTTTTCAGAAAATGGCGGCTGACATGTGCGGCGACGGAGCGGGGATGTCGGGGAAGGCGCACAGACAAGGCGCGCTGCCCCATAATGCATTCCTCAACGACATGTGATCGCATCAGCCAATCAGCAGCCAGCCAGCCAGCACTGTGTAATGGTCGAGGTATATATAGCGGCCATTTTGGAAATCTTCATTTGCCTGCAGTCATTGAACAGAGGCAGACCGCTCTGTACTAGGGACAGGGACAGAGTTAGGGCCACAGAAACGAGAATTGGGGACAGAGAGAAGTTACTTAGGGACAGAGAACCATTACTCAGGGACACAGACTTGTTAATGAGGGCCACAGAATCGTTATTTAGGGACAAAGAAACGCTAGTTAGGGCCACAGAATTCATACTCAGGGACAGACAGAATTGTTACTCAGTGCCAGAGAATTGTTACTTAGGGCCACAGAAACGTTATTAGGGCCACAGAATTTTTACTCAGGGACAGACAGAATTGTTACTGAGTGCCAGAGAATTGTTACTCAGGGACAGACAGAATTGTTACTGAGTGCCAGAGAATTCTTACTCAGGGCCACAGAATTTCATTCTCAGGGACAGACAGAATTGTTACTCAGGGACAGACAGAATTGTTACTGAGTGCCAGAGAATTGTTACTCAGGGACAGACAGAATTGTTACTGAGTGCCAGAGAATTGTTACTCAGGGACAGACAGAATTGTTACTGAGTGCCAGAGAATTGTTACTCAGGGACAGACAGAATTGTTACTGAGTGCCAGAGAATTGTTACTCAGGGACAGACAGAATTGTTACTGAGTGCCAGAGAATTGTTACTCAGGGACAGACAGAATTGTTACTGAGTGCCAGAGAATTGTTACTCAGGGACAGACAGAATTGTTACTGAGTGCCAGAGAATTGTTACTCGCACAGACACAAAATTGTTACTTGCACAGACACAGAATTGTTACTCGCGCAGACACAGAATTGTTACTCAGGGCCACAGAATTCATACTCAGGGACAGACAGAATTGTTTACTGAGTGCCAGAGAATTGTTACTCAGGGACAGACAGAATTGTTACTGAGTGCCAGAGAATTGTTACTCAGGGACAGACAGAATTGTTACTGAGTGCCAGAGAATTGTTACTCGCACAGACACAAAATTGTTACTTGCACAGACACAGAATTGTTACTCGCACAGACACAGAATTGTTACTCAGGGCCACAGAATTCATACTCAGGGACAGACAGAATTGTTACTGAGCGCCAGAGAATTGTTACTCAGGGACAGACAGAATTGTTACTGAGTGCCAGAGAATTGTTACTCAGGGACAGACAGAATTGTTACTGAGTGCCAGAGAATTGTTACTCAGGGACAGACAGAATTGTTACTGAGTGCCAGAGAATTGTTACTCGCACAGACACAAAATTGTTACTTGCACAGACACAGAATTGTTACTCGCACAGACACAGAATTGTTACTCAGGGCCACAGAATTCATACTCAGGGACAGACAGAATTGTTACTGAGTGCCAGAGAATTGTTACTCAGGGACAGACAGAATTGTTACTGAGTGCCAGAGAATTGTTACTCGCACAGACACAAAATTGTTACTTGCACAGACACAGAATTGTTACTCGCACAGACACAGAATTGTTACTCAGGGCCACAGAATTCATACTCAGGGACAGACAGAATTGTTACTGAGTGCCAGAGAATTTGTTACTCAGGGACAGACAGAATTGTTACTGAGTGCCAGAGAATTCTTACTCAGGGACAGACAGAATTGTTACTGAGTGCCAGAGAATTGTTACTCTCACAGACACAAAATTGTTACTTGCACAGACACAGAATTGTTACTCGCACAGAGACAGAATTGTTACTCAGGGCCACAGAATTCATACTCAGGGACAGACAGAATTGTTACTGAGTGCCAGAGATTGTTACTCAGGACAGACAGACAGAATTGTTACTGAGTGCCAGAGAATTGTTACTCTCACAGACACAAAATTGTTACTTGCACAGACACAGAATTGTTACTTGCACAGACACACAATTGTTACTCAGGGCCACAGAATTCATACTCAGGGACAGACAGAATTGTTACTGAGTGCCAGAGGAATTCTTACTCAGGGCCACAGAATTCATACTCAGGACAGACAGAATTGTTACTCAGGGACAGACAGAATTGTTACTGAGTGCCAGAGAATTGTTACTCAGGGACAGACAGAATTGTTACTGAGTGCCAGAGAATTCTTACTCAGGGACAGACAGAATTGTTACTGAGTGCCAGAGAATTGTTACTTCTCACAGACACAAAATTGTTACTTGCCAGGGGGCAGACAGAATTGTTTCTGGGGTGCCAGGAATTGTTTTCTCTCACAGAACAAAATTGTTTCTTGCACAGACCCCAGAATTGTTACTTGCACCCGGGCACACAATTGTTACTCAGGGCCAACGAATTCATTTTCGGGACAGACAGAATTGTTAAATGAGTGCCCGAGAATTCTTATCAGGGGCCACAGAATTTCATTTCTCAGGGGAAGGGCAGGAAGGGTTTCTTTAGGGACAGACAGAATTTTTTATGAGTGCCAAGAATTGTTATCAGGGACAGGACAGAATTGTTACTGAGTGCCCGAGGAAATTTTTACCTTTTTCCCAAAACACAAAATTGGGTTTCTTGCCCCAGACACAGAATTTTTTACTTGCACAGACACACAAAATTTTTACTCCGGGCCCCAGAATTCATACCCCAGGGACAGACAGGGAAATTTTTACTGAGGGGCCGAGAATTGTTACTCAGGGACAGGGAAAAATTGGGTTTTGATGAGGGGGGGGGCCAGAGAATTGGTTTTTTCTCACAGGAACACAAAAAGGGTTCCCTTTCACAGCCCAGAATTGTTACCGCACAGAGACAGAATTGTTACTAAAGGGCCCAAAAATTTCATACTCCCGGGACGAAAAGAATTGTTTTTCTGAGTGCCAGAGAATTGTTACTCGCCAGACACAAAAATTTTTTACCCTTTCACAAAACCAAAAGAATTTTTTTACTCGCGCAGACCCAGAATTGTTATCGGGCCACAGAAAAAATACTCAGGGACAGGGCAGAATTGTTAATGAGTGCCCAAAAAGAATTTTTACTCAGGGGGCAGACAGAATTGGGTTTCTGAGTGCCAGAGAAATTTTTACTCTGGGACAGACAGGAAAAATTTTTACTGAGTGCCCGAAGGGGGGGGGGGGGGGAAAAAATTTTTACTCTACAGACACAAAATTGTTACTTGCACCCGACACGAAGGGGTTTCTCGCACGAGGGCAGAATTGTTACTCAGGGCCACCGAATTCATTCTAGGGGGAAAAGACCCGGGAAATTTTTTACTGAGTGCCGGAATTTTTTACTCAGGGACAGGGCAGAATTGTTTCTGGGGTGCCAGAGAATTGTTTCTCTCCCCAGAAAACAAAAAATTGTTTTTGCACAGCCACGAATTGTTAAATTGCAGACACCCAATTGTTACTCAGGGCCACAAAAATTTTTATATTTAGGGCAGACAGAATGTTACCCGAGTGCCAGAGAATTTTTACTCAGGGCCACAGAATTCTTTCTCGGGGAAAAGACAGAATTGGTTTCTCAGGGGGCCGCGAATTTTTGGGTTTTCTGAGTGCCGAGAATTTTTAATAGGGGCAGACAGAATTGTTAAATGAGTGGGCCCGGGGATTTCTTACTCAGGGAAAAGACGAAATTGTTACTGAGTTTCCAGAGAATTTTTTACTCTCACAGAAAAACAAAATTGTTTTTTTGCAAGAAAAGAATTGTTAAATCGCACAGGGGACAGAA
>CATNWA010005110.1:0-21727 GCA_951230385.1 Staurois parvus | reverse complement strand
TGAAAGAACAGGGTTACAAGGGGCGATTAAGTTTAATTTCCCCCCATCTGGGACTTTTTAAATGAAATTTATTGTCTATGTAAAAATTTAGTAAATGGGTTTTCTATTTTCAGGGGTTTTCACTGAGAAGGTTTAGATATGACCCCAGGGGGGAACAGGAAAGAACTGTCAAAAAAAACTCATAAAAAGGGTAAGGGAATTCCATAAAGATATAAAAGGATAGGAAAAAGATTATCCAAAAGCCTTGAATATGCCAAATCAGATACTGTTTAATAATTTATAAAGAAATGGTTGGAAAAATGATTTCTTGATGCCAAGAACCATGGTCGGTAGAACCAACAAGGATTGCAGCACAACTGCTAGAAGAATTGTGCGGGATACAATAGAAAAACCCTACAGTAACTTCAAGAGAAATACAGGCTGCTCTGGAAAAAGATGGTGTGATTGGTCTGTAAGGAGCACAATATGATGATACTTGAACTAAAAATGTGCTGCAATGGGTTGAGCCGCCACCAAAAAAGCCTTTACTATACGCAAAGCCACAAAAAAGCCTGGTGAGGGGTGTCAAGGTATTTTCAGGCATATTAAAACCTGCAATGTTTTTTACATTGGTGTGGTAAAGTTTTTCTTCTCGCAACTTGTGACCATGCCAGCTCATTTATGCTCCCTCTTCATAAAGTTTTCATTAGCTGTTTGTACTATTGTTACAGAAAAAGACATTTCATTTAGGACTAGAGACAAAGTCACGATTGAGGGGATCTTCAAGACTTTTTCAATGACCCAAATTATTACAATTTTCCATCTTACCATCGTGCCTAAACCCCCATACTTTTTGATTTTTGCAGAAGCTGATATTTAGGTGGATTTCTGAATCAACATTGGTTTTCCTTCAATTTGTTTTGGCAGATTAGATTGCTGCTGAAGCTCTGATTGGTGCAGCAGATAGCGTCACTGGCTACATTCACAAGAAGAATTGCATTAGAGTCGTGCTGATTTTCATCATTCAGGTCAGCCAATGGATTTTAATTATGTTAACAACAAATTCATTTTGCTTATGATTGTTAATAACTGTCCTGTATCCCGGGTGTGTTTTTTTTTTTTTTTTCATCACGTGTGTTTTTAAAAAATCTTTAATTCCAAAGGAAATAGAATTGTGTGTTTTGTTCATAGAACCGTTACCTACTAGTGGACCTTTTTAGTTGGGGGTGGGGGGGGTTATTGAGAGAGCCGCACAAGTCATGCAGACATTTTCTGAGTACAGATGGATAACATGATAACAATGGTAATAGGTTCTGGAAATGTTCTCAGGGGGACTACAGGAATATGTAAAGAATTCCAGCCTGCCCTTTCCAGGAACAACACCCTCAGCAGGAGGATTTATTGTAAGTTGGAGAACAGGTTCACGTATCAGGTGTGCAAACAACCTTTTTGTTTTGAAAATACAATGACAGCTGAGAACATTGCTATGTGCTTGAAAAGAGATTCATTTTACACCTGCAGAAAATATTTCATATTGTCCCCCGTATCTTATACTGTATGTTATCCTGCAAATACTACATACTCATATATCCTCCGCACTCCTCCTGCATTTATTGCCCAAGTCATATCCTCCGCACTCCTCCTGTATACATACTACCCAATGTCATATCCTCCGCGCTCCTCCTGTATACATACTACCCAATGTCATCCTCCGCACTCCCCTCCTGCATGTATACATACTACCCAATGTCATATCCTCCGCGCTCCTCCTGTATACATACCACCCAATGTCATATCCTCCGCGCTCCTCCTGTATACATACTACCCAATGTCATATCCTCTGCACTCCTCCTGTATACATACTACCCAATGTCATATCCTCCGCACTCCCCTCCTGCATATATTTACTGCCCAATGTCATATCCTCCGCGCTCCTCCTGTATACATACTACCCAATGTCATATCCTCCGCACTCCTCCTGTATACATACACCACCCAATGTCATATCCTCCGCACTCCTCCTGTATACATACTACCCAATGTCATATCCTCCGCGCTCCTCCTGTATACATACCACCCAATGTCATATCCTCCGCACTCCTCCTCCTGTATACATACCACCCAATGTCATATCCTCCGCACTCCTCCTGTATACATACCACCCAATGTCATATCCTCCGCACTCCTCCTGTATACATACCACCCAATGTCATATCCTCCACACTCCTCCTGTATACATACCACCCAATGTCATATCCTCCGCGCTCCTCCTGTATACATACCACCCAATGTCATATCCTCCGCACTCCTCCTGTATACATACTACCCAATGTCATATCCTCCGCACTCCTCCTGTATACATACTACCCAATGTCATGTCATATCCTCCGCACTCCTCCTGTATACATACTACCCAATGTCATATCCTCCGCACTCCTCCTGTATACATACTACCCAATGTCATATCCTCCGCACTCCTCCTGTATACATACACCCAATGTCATATCCTCCGCACTCCTCCTGTATACATACCACCCAATGTCATATCCTCCGCACTCCTCTTGTATACATACCACCCAATGTCATATCCTCCGCACTCCTCCTGTATACATACTACCCCTAATGTCATATCCTCCGCACTCCTCCTGTGTATACATACCACCCAATGTCATATCCTCCGCACTCCTCCTGTATAATACTACCCAATGTCATATCCCTCCGCACTCCTCCTGTATACATACTACCCAATGTCATATCCTCCGCACTCCTCCTGTATACATACTACCCAATGTCATATCCTCCGCACTCCTCCTGTATACATACTACCCAATGTCATATCCTCCGCACTCCTCCTGTATACATACCACCCAATGTCATATCCTCCGCACTCCTCCTGTATACAAACTATACCCAATGTCATATCCTCCGCACTCCTCCTGTATACATTAATACCCAATGATGTCATATCCTCCGCACTCCTCCTGTATACATACCACCCAATGTCATATCCTCCGCGCTCCTCCTGTATACATACCACCCAATGTCATATCCTCCGCACTCCTCCTGTATACATACCGCCCAATGTCATATCCTCCGCACTCCTCCTGTATACATACCACCCAATGTCATATCCTCCGCACTCCTCCTGTATACATACTACCCAATGTCATATCCTCCTATTCCGGTGGGTCATCATACATACACCCAATGTCATATCCTCCGCACTCCTCCTGTATACATACCACCCAATGTCATATCCTCCGCACTCCTCCTGCTGGTGACCTCTTTCTGTTGTAGTAGCATAAGAAGGAGCCCCAATGTCATATCCTCCGCACTCCTCCTGTATATAACATACCACCCAATGTCATATCCTCCGCACTCCTCCTGTATACATACTACCAATGTCATATCCTCCGCACATCCTCCTGTATACATACTACCCAATGTCATATCCTCCGCACTCCTCCTGTATACATACTGACCCAATGTCATATCCTCCGCACTCCTCCTGTATACATACTACCCAATGTCATATCCTCCGCACTCCTCCTGTATACATACTACCCAATGTCATATCCTCCGCACTCCTCCTTGTATACATACTACCCAATGTCATATCCTCCGCCTCCTCCTGTATACATACTACCCAATGTCATATCCTCCGCACTCCTCCTGTATACATACATTTCCCAATGTCATATCCTCCGCACCCGTCCTCCTGTATACATACTACCCAATGTCATAATGCTCCGCACTCCTCCTTGTATACATACTACCCAATGTCATATCCTCCGCACTCCTATCCTCCTGTATACATACTACCCAATGTCATATCCTCCGCACTCCTCCTGTATACATACTACCCAATGTCATATCCTCCGCACTCCTCCTGTATACATACCCTCACCCAATGTCATATCCTCCGACACTCCTCCTGTATACATACTACCCAATGTCATATCCTCCGCACTCCTCCTGTATACATACTACCCAATGTCATATCCTCCGCACTCCTCCTGTATACATACTACCCAATGTCATATCCTCCGCACTCCTCCTGTATACATACTACCCAATGTCATATCCTCCGCACTCCTCCTGTATACATACTACCCAATGTCATATCCTCCGCACACTCCTCCTGTATACATACTATACATACTACCCAATGTCATATCCTCCGCACTCCTCTCCTCCTGTATCATACTACCCAATGTCATATCCTCCGCACTCCTCCTGTATACATACTACCCAATGTCATATCCTCCGCACTCCTCCTGTATACATACTACCCAATGTCATATCCTCCGCACTCCTCTTGTATACATACCACCCAATGTCATATCCTCCGCACTCCTCCTGTATACATACTACCCAATGTCATATCCTCCGCACTCCTCCTGTATACATACTACCCAATGTCATATCCTCCGCACTCCTCCTGTATACATACTACCCAATGTCATATCCTCCCGCACTCCTCCTGTATACATACTACCCAATGTCATATCCTCCGCACACTCCTCCTGTATACATACTACCCAATGTCATATCCTCTGAACTCCTCCTGTATACATACTACCCAATGTCATATCCTCCGCACTCCTCCTGTATACATACTACCCAATGTCATATCCTCCGCACTCCTCCTGTATACATACAACCCAATGTCATATCCTCCGCACTCCTCCTGTATACATACCACCCAATGTCATATCCTCCGCACTCCTCCTGTATACATACCACCCAATGTCATATCCTCCGCACTCCTCCTGTATACATACTACCCAATGTCATATCCTCCGCACTCCTCCTGTATACATACTACCCAATGTCATATCCTCCGCACTCCTCCTGTATACATACCACCCAATGTCATATCCTCCGCACTCCTCTTGTATACATACCACCCAATGTCATATCCTCCGCACTCCTCTTGTATACATACCACCCAATGTCATATCTAGATCCTCCGCACTCCTCCTGTATACATTCCGACCCAATTTGTCAAATCCTCGTGACGCACTCCTCCTGCAAACATACTGCACCCAATGTCATTTTCCCCTCCGCACTCCTCCTGCGACATGTGTCATATCCGACTCCTCCTGTATAAACTGGACAGAGAATGGGGCGGGGGGGGATCTCTGGGAAGGCGCGCAGACAAGGCGCCTGACATACCCATAATGCATTCCTCCGCACTCCCCTGTGATCGCATTACCCAATGTCATAAGCCTCCAGCACTGTGTAATGTATACAGCTATAAATGTCATATCCTCCGCACTCCTCCTCCATTAGCCTCCCAATGTCATTCAAGAGAGACAGACCTGTGTGTATTAACCCAGAGTCAGGGCCACAGAGACTTTAGGGCCACAGAATCGTTACCAATGTCATAATCGTTACTCAGGGACTCAGAATCGTATACTCACTACCATACCCAAATGTCATATCCTCCGGGACACAGAATCTCCTTACTACAGGGACACCCAATGTTACTTCCGGCCACAGCTATCAAAGAATCGACCAATTTAATATCCTCCGCACTCCTCCTGTTTTTTTTACCACCCAATGTCATATCCTCCTGCACTTTCCGATGTATACATAATACCCAATGTCATTCCTTCACACTCCTCCTGTATACATACTTACCCAATGTCATATCCTCCGCACACGCCTCTGGCGGTACTACCCAATTGTCATATGCTCCAGCACTCCTCCTAAACGTCAGTTTCCATACAACGGCAATGCAATATCCTCCGATTCCTGTATACATACTACCCAATGTCATGCCTCACAACTCCTCCTGTGTACATTCAACCCAATGTCATATCCTCCGCACTCCTCCTGTATACATACCACCCAATGTCATATCCTCCAGCACTCCTCCTGTATACATACCAACCAATGTCATATCCTCCGCGATCCTCCTGTATACATACCACCCAATGTTCATATCCTCACACTCCACTCCTTGTATACATCAACCCAAGTTATATCCTCCGCACTCCTCCTGTATACATACTACCCAATGTCATATCCTCCGCACTTCCAGTGACTGTATACATACCACCCAATGTCATTCCTCCGCAACTCCTCCTGTATATACATACTGACCCAATGTCAATCCTCCGCACTCCTCTGTATCATACTACCCAATGTCATACGGCCTCCGCACTGCTCCTGTATACATACGCCACTCCCATGTCCATATTCCTCCGCACACCTCCTGGTGGGTACATTTTATGATAGGGTGCCTGTATGGCCTTCCATTGCTGCTGCCTCCTCCTGTACCCCGCCAATGTCATCCTGTCGTCACTCCGCTGCTGTACGGCTTCCCCAATTTATATCCTCCGCACTCCTCCTGTATACATACTACCCAATGTCATATCCTCCGCACTCCTCCTGTATACATCTGTCCCAATGTCACCTCCTGACGGCTTCCGCTTGTATACATACCTACCCAATGTCATATCCTTCAGCACAATCCTGCTGTATCCACTACCACCCAATGCGTCATATCCTCCGCACTCCTCTGTATACATACTGCCAATGTCCATACCTGATTCATGGCCCCTGTATACTCCTCCCAATGTCATGGTTCAGCGGGTTTGCATCACTTACGGCAAAATGTCAAATCCTCCGACGTTCAGTGTTGTGCGCACCCAATGTCCAGACACCAAAGGGCAGCACAGACCTGTTATTACATCGCTCAAGCAATGTCATAACAAAACCAGTCTCCTGTATACATACTGGACCCAATGACCTGCCCAGTCATATCGGTCTCGTAAGTAGATTGCACGGAGTATAGAGTTCGTTATTGGAATTCATACCTCCGGGACTTTTAAAATGACCTAGGCCTGTGTATATACTACCCAATTGTGCATATCCTCCGCCACTCCTCCTGTATACTACTTGAATAGTCATATCCCCCGCTGCTCCTGGGGGGGACTTTTTAACATACCACCCAATGTCATATCCGCCTCCTGTATACATACTACCCAATGTCTTATCCTCCGCCACTCTGCCATGGGCCCCTGTACCGCCATCCTCATGCTGCTGCCAGGCCCGTACATCTGCCCATGGGCATATCCTCCGACTCCTCATGTGCTACCATACCCCGTAATGTCATATCCTCCTGTACCCTCCTCATACATACTGCCAGGTCAGAGTCCCATGGGTCCCCTGTATACATACTACCCAATGTCTGTCTCCATCCGCACTCCTCTGCCATGTGCCACCCAATTCATATCTCCTCACACTCCTGGTGGGTTCCATTTTGTCATAGGTTGCTGTATGGCCTACCACCCATCCGCCGCACACTCCTCCTGCTGCTGCCTCCACCTCCTCCTGTGGCTCCACCCTCTGTTTTCCCCGCACTCCTCCTGTAGTGACAGTGTGCGGTGACCCAATGTCATACGGCCTCCGCACTCCTACTGTAGTACAGTACACCCAATGTCATATCCTCCGCAGACTCCTCATTTATACATACCACCCAATGTACAGTATTCCTCCGCACTCCTCCTGTATAATACTACCCTCTCTGAATCCTCCGCACTCCTCCTGTATACATACACAGCAATGTATATCGGCTCCGAAGCTCCTCCTGTATACATACGACCCAATGTCATATCCTCCGCCTCCTCCTGTATACATACTCATCCCAATGTCATATCCTCCGCACTCCTCCTGTATACATACCACCCAATGTCATATCCTCCGCACCCCTCCTGTATACATACTTTGCATGAATGTCATAAAATCCTCTGCACTCCTCTGTCACAACAATACCACAATGTCATATCCTCCGCACTCCTCCTAATACATACCAAACAATCAATGTTGCCTCCGCATTCCTCCTGTATGCACATACCACCCAATGTCATATCCTCCGCACTCCTCCTGTATACATACCACCCAATGTCATATCCTCCGCACTCCTCCTGTATACATACCCCCTTTGTCATATCCTCCGCACTCCTCCTGTATACAGACCTCCTGTATACATACCCACCAATGTCATATCCTCCGCACTCCTCCTGTATACATACTACCCAATGTCATATCCTCCGCACTCCTCTGGTATACATACGCACCCAATGTCATATCCTCCGCACTCCTCCTGTATACATACTACCCAATGTCATATCCTCCGCCACCTCCTGTATACATACTACGTATTCATATCCTGTTGCACCCATCCTGTTTTACCTTGAATACCCAATGTCATATCCTCCGCACTCCTCCTGTATACATACCACCCAATGTCATATCCTCCGCACTCCCTCCTGTATACATACCACCCAATGTCATATCCTCCGCAAAATGTCTCCTCCTGTATACATACTCCCCAATGTCAACAATCCTCCAGGCCCTCCTGTATACATACACCCCAATGTCATATCCTCCCACTCCTCCTGTTATACATACACCCAATGTCATATCCTCCGCACTCCTCCTGCTATACATACTACCCAATGTCATATCCTCCGCACTCAATCCTGTATACATACTACCCAATGTCATATCCTCCGCACTCCTGCTGTATAACATACCACCCAATGTCATATTGCCTTCCGCACTCCTCCTGTATATCATACTACCCAATGTCATATCCTCCGCACTCCTCCTGTACTACATACTTGTTTAATGTCATATCCTCCGTAGATGTCCTCCTGTATATACATACCACCCAATGATTTCCTGTAGCATCTCCTCCTGACACTCCTCTGTATACATACCACTGTCATATCCCTCATGCACTCATTCTGCGCTATACATACTACCCAATGTCATATCCTCCGCCACTCCTCTGTATACATACAACAGTGCAATGTCATATCCTCCGCACTCCTCCTATACATACCACCCAATGTCATATCCTCCGCCCAATCCTCCTGTCACATGAACATCACTTTTGTCAGATACATATCCCCTTTATACATACCACCCAATTCCCTCCGTCCTCATACATACTTGACTACCCAATGTCATATCCTCCGCACTCCTCTTGTATACATACTACCCAATGTCATATCCTCCGCACTCCTCCTGTATACATACCACCCAATGTCATATCCTCCGCACAGGTGTCCTGTATACATACTACCCAATGTCATATCCTCAGCACACCTCCTGTATACATACCACCCAATGTCATATCCTCCGCACACTCCTCCTGTATACATACTACCCAATGTCATATCCTCCGCACTCACTCTTTTTACATACCCCAATGTCATATCCTCCGCACTCCTCCTGTATACATACTACCCAATGTCATATCCTCCGCACTCCTCCTGTATACATACTACCCAATGTCATATCCTCCGCACTCCTTGTTGTATACATACCACCACAATGTCATATCCTCCGCACTCCTCCTGTATACATACCACCCAATGTCATATACTCCGCACACTCCTCCTGTATACATACCACCCAATGTCATCCTCCACACTCCTCCTGTATACATACCACCCAATGTCATATCCTCCGCACTCCTCCTGTATACATACCACCCAATGTCATATCCTCCGCACTCCTCCTGTATACATACACCCAATGTCATATCCTCCGCACTCCTCCTGTATACATACTACCCAATGTCATATCCTCCGCACTCTCTCCTGTATACATACCACCCAATGTCATATCCTCCGCACTCCTCCTGTATACATACTACCCAATGTCATATCCTCCGCACTCCTCCTGTATACATACCACCCAATGTCATATCCTCCGCACTCCTCCTGTATACATACTACCCAATGTCATATCCTCCGCACTCCTCCTGTATACATACTACCCAATGTCATATCCTCCGCACTCCTCCTGTATACATACCACCCAATGTCATATCCTCCGCACTCCTCCTGTATACATACTACCCAATGTCATATCCTCCGCACTCCTCCTGTATACATACTACCCAATGTCATATCCTCCGCACTCCTCCTGTATACATACAACCCAATGTCATATCCTCCGCACTCCTCCTGTATACATACTACACCCAATGTCATATCCTCCGCACTCCTCCTGTATACATACTACCCAATGTCATATCCTCCGCACTCCTCCTGTATACATACTACCCAATGTCATCCTCCGCACTCCTCCTGTATACATACAACCCCCAATGTCATATCCTCCGCACTCCTCCTGTATACATACTAACCCCCAATGTCATATCCTCCGCACTCTCTCTCCTGTATACATACACCCAATGTCATATCCTCCGCCGCACTCCTCTACCTGTATACATACTACCCAATGTCATATCCTCCGCACTCCTCCTGTATACATACCACCCAATGTCATCCTCCGCACTCCTCCTGTATACATACTACCCAATGTCATATCCTCCGCACTCCTCCTGTATACATACTACCCAATGTCATATCCTCCGCACTCATCCTCTTTGTATACATACTACCCAATGTCATATCCTCCGCACTCCTCCTGTATACATACCACCCAATGTCATATCCTCCGCACTCCTCCTGTATACATACTACCCAATGTCATATCCTCCGCACTCCTCCTGTATACATACTACCCAATGTCATATCCTCCGCACTCCTCCTGTATACATACCACCCCAATGTCATATCCTCCGCACTCTCTCTTGTATACATACCACCCAATGTCATATCCTCCGCACTCCTCCTGTATACATACCACCCAATGTCATATCCTCCGCACTCCTCCTGTATACATACTACCCAATGTCATATCCTCCGCACTCCTCCTGTATACATACTACCCAATGTCATATCCTCCGCACTCCTCCTGTATACATACCACCCAATGTCATATCCAGGAGGCAACTCCTCCTGTATACATACTACCCAATGTCATATTCCGCACTCCTCCTGTATACATACTACCCAATGTTATCCTCCGCACTCCTCCTGTATACATACTACCCAATGTCATATCTCCGCACTCCTCTTGTGTATACATACTACCCAATGTCATATCCTCCGCACTCCTCCTGTATACATACATACCCCAATGTCATCCTCCGCACTCCTCTTGTATACATACTACCCAATGTCATATCCTCCGCACTCCTCCTGTATACATACTACCCAATGTCATATCCTCCGCACTCCTCCTGTATACATACTACCCCCAATGTCATCCTCCGCACTCCTCCTGTATACATACCACCCAATGTCATCCTCCGCACTCCTCCTGTATACATACATACTACCCAATGTCATATCCTCCGCACTCCTCTTGTATACATACTACCCAATGTCATATCCTCCGCACTCCTCCTGTATATACATACCACCCAATGTCATATCCTCGCACTCCTCCTGTATACATACTACCCAATGTCATATCCTCCGCACTCCTCTTGTATACATACTACCCAATGTCATATCCTCCGCACTCCTCCTGTATACATACTACCCAATTGTCATATCCTCCGCACTCTCCTCCTGTATACATACTACCCAATGTCATATCCTCCGCACTCCTCCTGTATACATACTACCCAATGTCATATCCTCCGCACTCCTCCTGTATACATACCACCCAATGTCATATCCTCCGCACTCCTCTGTATACATACTACCCCAATGTCATATCCTCCGCACACTCCTCCTGTATACATACTACCCAATGTCATATCCTCCGCACTCCTCCTTGTATACATACTACCCAATGTCATATCCTCCGCACATCCTCCTGTATACATACTACCCAATGTCATCCTCATGTCATCAGATCCCTCCGCATCTACCTGTATACATTTGTATTTGTCATGAACACCCAGGAGGTGTGGGCGTTCATCATTTTTTATTTATTTGCATTTTTTTTTTTACTATTTTTGTTTAACCTGTATTGCCCTTACCTGTATAAACATACCACTCAATGTCATATCCTTTAGCGCTCCTCCTGTAATACATACTACCCAATTCATGGATCCTCCGCACATCAGTCCTGTGAGTACATAACTTTATGGATTGATATCCTCCGCACTCCTCTGTTCCGTGGTAATGCCCAAGTCTTGTGCCCCTCTTTCCTCCTGTATACATACAACCCATTGTCTCCTCGGCACTCCCCCACTAACCCATTATACAGGGCAGCAATCCTCCTGGTACTCCAGACACATGTAAGGACATGATACAGTTCCAATGTCATAGTCCTACCACTCTCCCTGTAGCCATAGGGACCCAATGTCATTTTGTCCGCACTCCTACATTGTAGATACTAATGTATATGTGTCATTCCTCCGCACTCCTCTTGTTTTCCCCAATGATTTCTGGTCACTCCGCAATACTCCTGAAAACCAACCCACTTCCAATCCTTCACCTTGAGGTTACTTTCAGCTGATTATATTGATAAAGAAAGAAAGGTCAAAAAATGGCATTTTCCTCTTGTATACATACTACCCAATGTCTTATTATATTGCACTAAACGTGTATAATTACCACCCATGTTTCCTGTTTAGATCTGTTTTTGTATAATAGTACCCATATATCCTCTGGCACTCCTGAAGAAGAGGATAATGTCCATTGAAACCGCGTCGGGCTATCCCATCCGCATGGAATCAACGTCTTATATTATGAATGTACTAATCTGACTACAACTTTGTCATTTTAAGTCTTGTATTGTGATACATACATATTTATGTCATATCATAATGCAATGTATATCCTTTATAAATGTTATTCATTTAGAGAAAGTATTTTATGTAAGATGATGTGTCTCCAAAGTCCTGAATGTCATTTTTCCCCATTTTTCCCTAAATTTAGGTAGAGCAAATGTTCCAGGGCTTCTGGGAAGCTCCTGGAAGTGATTCAGCTGTCTTCGAGTCATGCTTATTTCACCGCTCAGGTTAGCCAATTTGGAATTTAACTGTTTTTCCGATGATGGAATTTACAAGGATAAGTTCATATCCTTTTGACAAAACAATAGTAAATACACACTTTTGTGCAAAAAAAAATATACTCCTCTGTAATACATACTTGTTTTGGGAGCCAATGTCATAGGCATTCCGCACACCAGTGATTAGCATGACCGTTGTTGCCATGCAGGTCTCCTGCCGCTCTGTCCTCCTGTGTATACTGCTTGCCTGTATGGGATTTACGGGATATCCTGGGGTTTACAACAAGCAAATATATCCTGAAAAGAACTCCTCTCCTGAACTACTACTGAGCTTCACAGCACCGTGGTAGTTCATTGAGAACTACCAAGCCACATCAGCTAAGGCTGTCAGGACTACCACCCAATGTTCATTTTCTCATTCACAGAGGGTTGTAATGGGTAATGTCATCAGGTGGGTGGAGCCCCACCATGTATCCCCATTTTTAAAAAAAAATTTGAAAGCTGGAGGGGAGAGAAGATCCCCCTTATGCTGCTCAGAGTGGGGGAGTGGGGGGCCGGTCCATTCATAACATCTTACATGTGTGGGAACTCGCTTCAAACTGATTGGTAGAGCTTTTAAACACACACAGCTACTCGCTTTCTTTAAGGGCCTTTTTGCCCACTTTTATTTAAACGAAAGTTCAAACAGAAGTTTCCCACACAGGGGTATCGATCATCCACAACAAAATTCAGCCTCCTGGCTCTCTCAGATATTATAATCTTCCTGTCTGTCTCCTGCAGACTTCTTCAAGACTTATGGCTCGTGCACACAGCTGGCCACTAGCACACAACTAGACTCTAGCAGCCCCTTGCTGCTTTTGGCTTCCACCTCTCCTAGGTGGAGCCCACCTGACTTTCCAGGCAGTGACCTCCTGACTCCTATCTGCCAGGGTGGAGCCCAGAACCCTGGTCCTGACTCTCTCTAAAAAGGCCTGCACACACCCTGTGCAATCAGTCTCCTGGCCTATCCCAAAACCTGGTCCCAGGATTGGAGATTTCATCCCTCCCAGATCTCTTTGAAATCTCCAGGCTCCAGATCCCAAAACAGACCTTACAAAACAAAGGAGGAAAGTGAAAAGCCACTTTCCTCTGTATCAAAACCTTTACCCTGGAGCCCCTCAACCTGCCTTGTTGAGAATCCTGGGTGACAGATCGCCACACTGTCACACATGTTACACTCTGAATACGGGTGTAACATGTACCATGTTATGAAAGGTGAACTTATCCTTCAAGATTACTGATTACTGTTTAGAGTGTTTTTATAAATCATTGTGTTGTCAAATCTTGTATCTAAAGAAAATAAAGTTTGTTTTATTTGGGACCCTTTATTGCTAATGGGGCGTGGGCAGGGGCGGACGTACTTACCATTCGAGCACTCAGGCACTGCCCGTGGGCCCAGGGTCAATAGGGGGCCCCATGATGTGCCCCTGGTACCTTTCATTGGCTTTTTTGGGAGTGGGCGAGGACACAGGGGCCCCATGATCCCCTATTGCTCCGGGGGCCCCATGAGTTGTCAGTCTGGCTATTGTGGGCTATTGTGAGAGGTGGACTCTGCACAAGTCAAGTGCACATCTTATGATTACAGGTGGATAGTATGACAAAGGTGGTCATATGTTAAGGTAATGTTCTCAGATTGACTACAGTAAATATATAAAGAAATCCCAGCCAGGGCCAGGACAAGGGGTTGTTGGGAGGGGGGACTGCCCTGGGCGCAATGGCTTACTGTAGGGAAGAGGGCGCCTTCCTTCTGTTATAAGGCTGACAAGAGTAGTACTAGCAGTGGCAGTGTTTTGACACAAGCAAATGCCAGGGCATAGGATCCCCTAACCTTGCTCATCATGAATGTTGGGGGGGGCACAGTTGGGCATCTTTACACCTGGAAGCTGGATGACCTTGTCCCATCATTGAATCTAGCCTGTCTTTCCAGGAAAAAACATGAATGGAGGATTGAATGTAAACTGGTGAACAGGTTCAAGAAAGAATCAGGTGTGCAAACAATGTTTTGGAAATACATTGGCAGGTAGTAAGCCCTTTCCCAGTTGAATATTAGATAGCATGGAGAGGTTCTATGCCCCCCAGTAGGAATTATACACCTCCACTTTCTGTGTACTATACTAGGCTACACAGGGGCGGACTTTGTCTTTGCCCAAACTCAAAAAAGCCTATGAAAAAGGGTACTAGGGGCATCTCATGGGCCCCCTACTGACCCATGGCCCGTCGGGCACATGCCCGAGTTTCCAAATGGTCAGTCCGCCCCTGAGGACACATGGACTTTCAACATTGGGAAGGAAGAACCTTGCAAAGAGGCAACAACTTTTTACTAATTCCCCCCAAAAATGTAATGAACACATAGACAGCTAAGAAAAAGTAATCCAATAACAATGACAAAAATTAATACAATAATAAAAAAAAAATCACACAGTTTCAGACGTCAATCCAAAGTCAGTCTCATTGTTCAGAGATGTAAATCCATCTTCAATATTTATATATGAAAAGTGCAGCGCCAGGATAGTAAGCAACAATTTATATGTAAAATCAAATGTCCCTGGTAAATCAGAAAAAATATTTATTGGGTAGTCCCGTGGTAAACATAAATAGTTTGAGGTGACTTTGATATCCGTGTAGAGGTGGTAATGAAATGCGCACTCACCGGACGCGCATACTAAATGCGCATTGAGTATAATTATCCTGCTGCCAGGTGGTGGGCGGTCTCCACTCTATCGGATCCTAGGTAAGTGGTCCTTCTCCTCTAGAGGTCCCCTTATTGTGGTCCTAGTGGGTGCTGTCACTACAGGTGGCCCTGGTGGTGAGTAGCGATCCGTTCTTGAGTGGGTCTGCGGGCAGCTGGTAAACAAAGATGGCCGCCGGAGCTCCACGTTTGCTCCGGCGGCGTGACGTCACGGCGTGGTGTGGCTCCTCCTTGAGGCCACCTGTAGTGACAGCACCCACTAGAACCACATAAGGGGACCTCTAGAGGAGAAGGACCACTTACCTAGGATCCGATAGAGGGGAGACCGCCCACCACCTGGCAGCAGGATAATTATACTCAATGCGCATTTAATATGCGCGTCCGGTGAGTGCGCATTTCATTACCACCTCTACACGGATATCAAAGTCACCTCAACTATTTATGTTTATCCACGGGACTACCCAATATATATTTTTCTGATTTACCAGGGACTTTTACATATAAATTGTTGCTTACTAGCGCTGCACTTTTCATATATATATATTGTCTATTCCCTAGGTCATTGGTACCTATCTTGTGCATAGCAGCTTGTTGTTTTTTACTAAGGCGCTTTTTACCATTTCATGTACACCATCTTCATTATTGGCATCCAGTGATGTAAACCCTCACCAATCAAGACCCATTGCACCCCCTCATTAACTGACAGATCCCAGCACTAGGCAGGGATCCTTGATGATGTCATGACCATATTTGGTCAAAGTCATCTACCAGGATCCCTAGCTGCTTGTTTACATGTCATCAGCTGAGAATACAGACATTTTGAAAAACGTTTTTAGAATCGGTAAACCATTTGTCAACAACCACCTATGATATTCAGGGCCAACTCACCTCACTCAAACAGGAGCTTGAGCAATGTGTCAGATAGCACAGAAATAGCTTTGCAGGTGGAATGCCAGACTAAGGCAAGACTGCAAAGTCATTGTCACCGCAAGGCCAGAGGCACAGCCACTCCCACTGATGTGTGGAAATCTAAAATGGAACGTACAATGACGTTGAAGGCCTTATTGTCTTAATAAAACCATCAATCTTTTGTCCAAGTATTATTATAAAGAATGAGGAAGCCGAAAAAAGTTTAAATTCACAAACACAAAATTGTACTCTTCATAGTTCAGTTGGAGAGAGATCTGCTGAATATCTTTCTCCTTGCCAGGATGAGAACATTGACGGTACTCATTCTAATAGCCACAGGTAAGTAGCTCAACTAAATGTCTGCACTGACCTAATGTCTCAAACAAAAAGTTAAACAAAGAAAATTGGGGCCACAGAGAGCCGCCCCTAGGAACTCTCTTTCTAAACTTTTTTGCTGACTTGAAGATTCCTGAAGATGAGATGCCGTGATTTTAGACAAATTAATTTTGCTGCAAAACTACTGATTCTGTTCTTTATGAGATTTTGCCAAAGTTGTCCTTTGTCTAATTGGTAGAAGATAATACATTGTACTCCTTTCTTTTATTGATTTAGAAGATTTGACGATTTCTGAGATCATTGTGAACAAAATGTTTTTGCTAAATTGAATTACTGTAGAATTACCAATTTCGCTTGTAATACTTTACCAAAATGGAAACTCCCAATTTCGTCTCTTGAGCTGCTTGATTGCTAGAAATTAAGATAATCTAGTTCTTTCCTTTTTATTTAATTTAGACTCTTTTTTTGGAGGGGGGTGTTTTTAAAGTAGTTTAGATTTAGTTTTTCATTGTGTTGTTTTGTATTTGTTTTTTTCCTCTTTTTTTTGTTTTGTTGTAGGAGTTATTTGTATCTGGACCAGGGCGGACTGACCATTCGAGCACTCGGGCACTGGCCGAGGGCCCGGGGTCAGTAGGGGGCCCCATGAGATGCCCCTGGTACCTTTTATTGGCTTTTTTTTTTTTTGTGGGTGTGGGCGAGGACACAGGGGCCACATGATCCCCTATTGCCCAGGGGGCCCATGAGTTGTCAGTCCACCCCTGATCTGGACCCTTCACTTTTAAAATCTTTTTTTGGCACAAGCACAGGTGCTGGATAAATACATTTCACATTTTAAATTGACTCCAATGTGTTGTGCTAGAGTGAAAATTTCAGGGAAACAAATCATTTTCACTGGTCCCTAAATGTGACACAATCAAAGGCTGCGGGGGGGGGGGGGGGAGTTAATATAAAATAGGAGGAATGCATTATAAACTTGACTTTGCATAAGGCTTTATCAATTTTTTTAGGATTTGTTGGAAATGTCTTTCTGAGTAAAGATTGGAGAGAGTGGTGCCAATGGCAAAGACCCGATCCAACTGCATGAAGGATCAGCTATCCTGCCTCTCAGTACGATCAGTGAGCTGGAAATTCCCTTCTCTGTCCTTGGGTTCAGTCTAATCCAGCCTAAAGCCTACTGGATCAGCACTCCATTCTCACACATGTCCTGCATCTCTCTCTCAGTCTTCTCCTCTCCCTCCAGGGTTCCCGGGCTTTTCCCTTTTATATGCTCCCACCCCTTTACTCACTCACTTGGGATCTGAAGGTCTATGTCAGCTAAACTGAATGAAGAAATCCTGCTTGCAGCATACAAGTCCCAGCATTCTCAGCATTGCCATCTTGTGGCCATTTAACAATCTGAAATCAGTAACAATACAGTGTGTTTACAGCTGTTTGCTATGTGTTGGCATCACCTGTGTCTGCAGTCTGTTTCAGAGTCTCCCAGTGTTTTTCTAGTCCTGTTTCAGTGTCTCCCAGTGTATTTCTAGTCTGTTTCAGAGTCTCCCAGTGTATTTCTAGTCTGTTTCCTGCTCAGTATCTCCCAGTGTACTTCTAGTCTGTTTCCTGCTCAGTATCTCCCAGTGTACTTCTAGTCTGTTTCTTGCTCAGTATCTCTCTTACTGTGATTCAAGTCCTTGATTTCTGCACATCAGTGCTGCAAGGGATTCTTATTTGTTTATCAGTCCTTAGTTCCCTGTAGCTGCTCGGGTGAGAGTCAGAGAGCTGCAACCTGGGGATCATCTGAAGCGCAACTATTTTCATCTTCAGGAACTTTGGAGAAGACCAGATAGTTCCTTCAATGCTGCTTCTCGGACCCTTCAAAGGGTCATCAAATTTGTTGTATGTGTGAACATGCTGTTTTTTTAAGCCAGTACCAATAGGTGCCCTTCCTGTCCTAGACTCCTCATGTACCTCAACTGTATCCTGTGTACCTGGCATTCCCTGGGACCCTAGTGCTCCTTAGTGCTCCTTATACATATTTTGTTACGTCTCTGTTGCTGCAAGCTCAGCATCCCACTGCTGCTATGATACTCCTGTAACTTCTGTACTTCTGCCTGCCTGTAAGACCAGCACCCAGCAGTACATTGTGCTCCTGTCATTCTTGTAATCCATGCTTTCCACGATCCTCATCTCTGTGCTTCCTGGTATCACATCAGCTATAGCCCCTGCATAGATGTGTTTTCTGAGCCCAACGCTTACCAGTGTTGCGAGCTGCATGGAGGGCCATTATCCCAACCATACAGGGCAGCTCCCCTTCATGCATCATAGTATAGAATGGGCCTAGAAGTCTTGTAGCAGGTTTTAGTGGTTTAGAGGACAGGTATAGAATACTATCTCCTCCAATTTGAATGAACTTCCACAGCAACTTGGTTCTTTTCCAGAGATTAGTGGTTAGTGGATCTCAGAACAGATGACCAAATCCAAACAGAGTACTTGGAATATATACAATAATTAGAAGCCTTTAGAGTCCCATTCAAAATAGTCAATTTTTTTTCTTTCGTAGCAAACATATGGATACTTCACCCATCCAGAACATATGCCCGATCTCAATAACATGCACTAACATGCATGCAATAAAGTATAATACTGTATATATCAGGGGCGGACTGACCATTTGGAAACTCGGCCACTGCCCGAGGGCCCAGGGTCAGTAGGGGGCCCCATGAGATGCTCCTGGTACCTTTTTCATAGGTTTTTTTTGAGTTTGGGCAAGGACACAGGGGCCCCATGATCCCCTATTGCCCGGGGGCCCCATGAGTTGTCAGTTCGCCCCTAGTATATATAGATCATTCTACCTACTTAAAACTTCGCTCACAATCAAAATTTTGATATACAGTTTCTTTCCTCATTTACTAAGCTGTAAAGGCAGCTGATTGGTTGATGAAACACAATGAAGGGAACCTGCTTTCAGCTACTGAAAATGACAATTAAGGCCAGCTGTAGTGTTTACAACTTTTGTTTTCTTAAGACTAGAGCTGAGCGAAGAAATGAAAAATTCGATTCGGCTGATTCGGCGAATTCCAGTGTGAAATTCGATTCGATGCGTTGGATTTTCTCCGCTACGAAGATGACTTAATTTAAAGGGTTTCTAGGCTTCAGAGAGCCTTTAAATTAGTGCAGAACACTGTAACCTTTAATTTAAATGCCCTTGGAGATGAGGAAGGAGAAGGAGAAGGAGAAGGAGGATGAGAAGAGGAGAAGGAGAAGGATGAGAAAGAAGGAGAAGGAGAAGGATGAGAAGAAGAGAAGGAAAGGAGAAGGATGAAGAGAAGGAGAGAAGGATGAGAAGAAGATGAGAAGGAGAAGGAGGAGAAGAAGGAGAAGGAGAAGGATGAGAAGAAGAAGGAGAATGAAAGGATGAGGAAGAAGGATGAGAGAAGGATGAGGGAAGAAGGAGAAGGAGAAGGATGAGAAGAAGGAGAAGGATGAGAAGAAGGAGAAGGAGAAAGAAGGAGAAGGTGAGAAGAAGGATGAGAAGAAGGAGAAGGAGAGAGAAGAAGGCTGGAGAAGAAGGAGAAGGATGAGAAGAAGGAAGAAGGAGAAGGATGAGAAGAAGGAAGAGAAGGAAGAGAGGAGAAGGGATGAGAAGAAGGATGAGAAGAAGAAGAAGGATGAGAAGGAAGGAAAGGAAGAAATAGAAGAAGGATGGAGGAAGAAGGAGAAGGGATGAGAAGAAGGAGAATGAGAGGAGAGAAGAAGGAGAAGATAGAGAAGGAGAAGGATGGAGGAGAAGAAGAGAAGATGAGAAGAAGATGGGAAGAGATAGAAGGAGAAGGATGAGAAAGAAGGAGAAGGATGAGAAAGAAAGGAAGAAGAAGGAGGATGAGAAGAAGAAGAAGGATGAGAAGAAGGAGAAGGATGAGAAGAAGGAGAAGGGTTATGAGAAAGAAGGAAGAAGGATGAGAAGGAAGGAGAAGGAGAAGGATGAGAAAAAAGGAGAAGGATGAGAAGGGAGAAGGATGAGAAAAAGGAGAAGGAGGAGAGAAAAAGAGAAGGATGAGAAAAAGGGGAAGGAGAGGATGAGAAGGAGGAGAAGGATGAGAAAAAGGAAAAGGATGAGAAGAAGGGAAGGAGAAGAAGGAGGAAAAGGTGAGAGAAGGAAAGGGAGAAGGGAGAAAGGAGAAGGAGAAGGATGGAAAAGGGAAGGAAAAGGGATGGAAGAAGGAGAAGGATGAGAAAAAGGAGAAGGATGAGAGAAGAGGAGAAGGAGAAGGATGAGAAGAAGGAGAAGGGGGGGGGGAGGAAAGGGAAGGAGAGGAAAAAGGGAAAAGGGAGAAGAAGGAAAAAAAGGATGGGGAAAGAAGGAGAGGATGAGAAGAAGGAGAAGGAGAAGGGGGAAAAGGAGAGGATGAGAAAAGGGGGAAAAGGAGGAAGGGGAAATGAAAAGAGGAGGGGGAAAGGGAAAGAAGGGGGGAGAAGGATGAGAAGAAGGAGAAGGAGAAGGGGAAGAAGGAGAAGGATGAGAAGAAGGGAGGAAAAAGAAGGGGAGAAAGGAGAAGGGGGGAAAAAGGAAAAGGGAGGGAAGAGGAGAAGAAGGATGAGAAAAAGGGTGAGAAGAAGGAGAAGGATGGAAAAAGGACAGTTCTGTGACAGTTTCGTTATTTTGACTTTTCGGGGACTTCACCCCATACAGCGGTTTCAACGCTTTTGGGAGGAATGTCTAACTGTCAGAAATGACTATTTTGACATTTCTGGGACTTCCCTTTCCCTCAGCGGTTGAAAATTTATTATTTGTTTCCAAAAGGACCCATTTATGGAAAAAAATAAATACAATTTTTTAAAACGCTGTTGGGAAGGAAGTCCCAGAATGTCATTAATTATTTCGACGTTCTTGACTTCCCTCCAACAGGGGTTTTTAAAAAACTGTATGGGTGAATGCCCCAGAACTGTCAA
>CATNWA010005109.1:0-13171 GCA_951230385.1 Staurois parvus | reverse complement strand
CTCTGCCAATCCCTCCATGGCCTCTACTCAGTGTCCTCCACCCCTCTCTGCCAATCCCTCCACTGGCCTCTACTCAGTGTCCTCCACCCCTCTCTGCCAATCCCGTCCACTGTCCTCTACTCTGCCAACCCTCCACTTGCAATTCCTGTTGCCCAACGGATAAAAATTCAAAACTCTGACAATGACATATAAAGCCGTCCACAACTCCGCCCCAATTTACATAACTGATCCTATCTCTAAATATCACCCAAACTTTACACTCCGCTCTTTGCAAGACCTCCTACTCTCTAGCTCCCTTGTCTCCTCCTCCCATGCTCATCTCCAGGACTTCTCCAGAGCTTCCCCCATCCTCTGAAACTCCCTACCCCAATCTATCAGACTATCACCTGCTCTACTTGCCTTTCGGCGTTCACTGAAAATCTCTCTCTTCAGGGAAGCCTATCGCGCCCTCTGCTAATTTGGAATCCTCTACTCTTCCAACCACTCCATCCCCCACAATCACTACCTACTTTACTACTTACCCCGCCCTCCTAGATTGTAAGCTCCCAGGATCAGGGCCCTCCTATCCCTCTTGTATTGATCTGTATTGTTGCTGTATTGTTTCCCATTCTATTGTAAAGTGCTGAGCAAACTGTTGGCGCCATAAATCCTGTATAATAATAATAATAATAATGCTGAGCAGACAAATCAAGCTCCAGTGTCCTCCAGGATTGGATCATTTTGTTTTCTGTTCAGCCCACTGATTGGATGAACAATATGAGTAATGTATGGACTGCCTTAATGAGCCGACCTTAAAGAAGGATTTCATTCCAACCAGCAACTGTTGGGACAATGAACATCTTAGTCAGGTCTACATACAACATAATGTATAGAGTGCAGGGGCCAGGAGTAAGTACAAACGAGTGCAGGGGCCAGGAGTAAGTACAAACACAACATAGAGAGTGCAGGGGCCAGGAGTAAGTACAAACACAACATAGAGAGTGCAGGGGCCAGGAGTAAGTACAAACACAACATATAGAGTGCAGGGGCCAGGAGTAAGTACAAACACAACATAGAGAGTGCAGGGGCCAGGAGTAAGTACAAACACAACATAGAGAGTGCAGGGGCCAGGAGTAAGTACAAACACAACATATAGAGTGCAGGGGCCAGGAGTAAGTACAAAACACAACATACAGAGTGCAGGGGCCAGGAGTAAGTACAAACACAACATATAGAGTGCAGGGGCCAGGAGTAAGTACAAACACAAACATAGAGAGTGCAGGGGCCAGGAGTAAGTACAAACACAACATAGAGAGTGCAGGGCCAGGAGTAAGTACAGAAACACAACATAGAGAGTGCAGGGGCCAGGAGTAAGTACAAACACAACATAGAGAGTGCAGGGGCCAGGAGTAAGTACAAAGACACAACATATAGAGTGCAGGGGCCAGGAGTAAGTACAAAACACAACATATAGAGTGCAGGGGCCAGGAGTAAGTACAAAACAACATTGAGAGTTCAGGGGCCAGGAGTAAGTACAAACACACAACATATAGAGTGCAGGGGCCAGGAGTAAGTACAAACACACAACATATAGAGTGCAGGGGCCAGGAGTAAGTACAAACACAACATAGAGAGTGCAGGGGCCAGGAGTAAGTACAAAACACAACATAGAGAGTGCAGGGGCCAGGAGTAAGTACAAACACAACATAGAGAGTGCAGGGGCCAGGAGTAAGTACAAAACACAACATATAGAGTGCAGGGGCCAGGAGTAAGTACAAACACAACATAGAGAGTGCAGGGGCCAGGAGTAAGTACAAACACAACATAGAGAGTGCAGGGGCCAGGAGTAAGTACAAAAACACAACATAGAGAGTGCAGGGGCCAGGAGTAAGTACAAAACACAACATAGAGAGTGCAGGGGCCAGGAGTAAGTACAAAACACAACATAGAGAGTGCAGGGGCCAGGAGTAAGTACAAAGACACAACATATAGAGTGCAGGGGCCAGAAGTAAGTACAAAAACACAACATAGAGAGTGCAGGGGCCAGGAGTAAGTACAAAGACACAACATATAGAGTGCAGGGGCCAGGAGTAAGTACAAAACACAACATATAGAGTGCAGGGGCCAGGAGTAAGTACAAACACAACATATAGAGTGCAGGGGCCAGGAGTAAGTACATAACACAACATAGAGAGTGCAGCAGTCAGGATGAGCACCATGTTCACATAAGAGTCCCCCCTTCCATCAAAGTCCCCATCTTTACCTCCTTACATCAGTGTACAGCAGAGTGCCCCCCCTTACGTCAGTGTCCAGCGGAGTCCCCCCCCCCTTACGTCAGTGTCGAGCGGAGTCCCCCCCCTTACGTCAGTGTCGAACGGAGTCCCCCCCTTACGTCAGTGTCGAGCGGAGTCCCCCCCTTACGTCAGTGTCGAGCGGAGTCCCCCCCTTACGTCAGTGTCGAGCGGATTCCCCCCCTTACGTCAGTGTCGAGCGGAGTCCCCCCCTTACGTCAGTGTCGAGCGGAGTCCCCCCCTTACGTCAGTGTCGAGCGGAGTCCCCCCCTTACGTCAGTGTCCAGCGGAGTCCCTCCTTACGTCAGTGTCCAGCGAGTCCCCCCTTACGTCAGTGTCCAGCAGAGTCCCCCCCTTATGTCAGTGTCCAGCGGAGTCCCCCCCCTTACGTCAGAGCTCAGTGGAGTCCACCCCCCTTACGTCAGAGCTCAGCTGAGTCCACCTCCCTTACGTAAGAGCTCAGCTGAGTCCACCCCCCTTACGTCAGAGCTCAGCAGAGTCCGCCACCCCCCCCTTACTTCAGAGCTCAGCAGAGTCCCCTCCTTACGTCAGAGCTCAGAAGATTCCCTCTTACGTCAGAGCTCAGTGGAGTGCCCCCCTTACTTCAGGGCTCAGCAGAGTCCCCCCCTTACATCAGAGCTCAGCGGAGTCCCCCCCCCTTACATCAGAGCTCAGCGGAGTCCCCCCCTTACATCAGAGCTCAGCGGAGTCCCCCCCTTTACATCAGAGCTCAGCGGAGTCCCCCCCTTACATCAGAGCTCAGCGGAGTCCCCCCCTTACGTCAGAGCTCAGCGGAGTCCCCCCCTTACGTCAGAGCTCAGCAGAGTCCCCCCTTACATCAGAGCTCAGCTGCTAACTGGACATGGAATAGTGAAGTGTGAAGCTGCTGGAAGAACAGGGAGGGGGGAGGTAGATAAGGAGAGAAGGGAAGGAGGTGGGGAAAGCTCCATGGTAGAGCAGAGATCGCTCACCCCCAGGCTGCTCTCTGCAGACTCAGACATCCCCAATTCTACAACCGGATGGATCTTCAAATATCCCGCCCACAGGGCAGTCACAGAGCAGAGGGGCGGGGAAGAGGCGGAGCAAAACAGAATCTTACTCCTTCCCCGTCTATGCGGGGAGGGAGGGGGGAAATGTGCTGTCTGAACAAGTGTCACAGACACTGAGCATGCCCAGCTGCAGCCCGCCCCCCCCGGAGTCTACCAATCACTTTCTTAAGTAACCCTGCTGCTTGCCTGCAACAGGGATAAATGTAAGAAAACAACCTGCATTGCGCCCGGAACTATATGTCCCGAGAGTTGGGAGATAGGATTTGTAACTCCCTGAGTCCAGACTAAATGTCTTCCCATGGGGGGAGTAATTCTTCAATGTCCAGCAACCCTCCTATTCCCCCCTCACATCCACATCCTATTATTGTGTGACCAATACCATCCAAATCATTCTTACTTTCATTTCCCAAAGTTATCCGTCTACAAGGAGACCTGTATAGATCACATGATGGCACCAATGAGGATGGAGGAGGACCGGAGTCACATGACTGAGAAGATACTAAACCTCACCCTGGAGATCATCTACCTGTTGACCGGAGAGGTGAGGGGGATTCTGGGAGGTCACATGACATCACTCATCTCTATTAATAAAACACAGACCTGACCGGAGAGGTGAGGAGGATTCTGGGAGGTCACATGACATCACTCTCATCTCTATTAATAAAACACAGACCTGACTGGAGAGGTGAGGAGGATTCTGGGAGGTCACATGACATCACTCTTATCTCTATTAATAACACACAGACCTGACCGGAGAGGTGAGGAGGATTCTGGGAGGTCACATGACATCACTCTCATCTCTATTAATAACACACAGACCTGACCGGAGAGGTGAGGAGGATTCTGGGAGGTCACATGACATCACTCTTATGTCCATTAATAAAACACACAGACCTGACCGGAGAGGTGAGGAGGATTCTGGGAGGTCACATGACATCACTCTCATCTCTATTAATAACACACAGACCTGACCGGAGAGGTGAGGAGGATTCTGGGAGGTCACATGACATCACTCTTATGTCCATTAATAAAACACAGACCTGACCGGAGAGGTGAGGAGGATTCTGGAGGTCACATGACATCACTCTTATCTCTGTTAATAAAACACAGACCTGACCGGAGAGAGGTGAGGAGGATTCTGGGATTCTAACATGATATTCCTATTGGTTCTTCAAAACAGAGATTTCCTCTTCTGAAGTCAGGTGATCATATGACCATCACAGTGCCTCCATGTGACTCCCTAAAGCCTGAGAGACACAACATGCAGAAGATTCTAGAAGTCACCAAGAAGATGATGGAGCTGCTGACAGGAGAGGTGAGCGGTGCCGGGAATTCTGGGACATTCTCCAGTAACAGACAAGGGATGTGTCTGGATGGTGACTGTATCATTGTGTGTCAGGTTCCTATAAGGTGTCAGGGTGTCACTGTCTATTTCTCCATGGAGGAGTGGGAGTATTTAGAAGGACACAAGGATCTCTACAAGGACGTCATGATGGACAATCAGCCGCCCCTCACATCACCGGGTAAGAGGAGACTTTATTGTAAAGGAGAGAGCAGTACGGAGGATCCACCTAGATCCCCCATCATCTGATAAACACATAGAAACAATGGATTCAGTCAGTGTGTGTGTTTCCTACAGATGGATCCAGTCATGGGAACCCACCAGAGAGATGTCCCCGTCCTCTGTATTCCCGGGATTCCACACAGGAAGGTCACACCATCCCTCACCATCATCAGGTAGATGATGACAATTATTGGTAGTTGTGATTTATACACAGCATGTTTGTTACAATGAATGTTTTATTATATCTTTCAGAGTGGAATCCTCGGGGATGAGAATATTGATGTTAAAGAAGAGTATAAAGAGGAGGATGAGGAGTATGGAGTGATGGAGGAGTTTTCAGAAGGACACAAGGATATGATGGAGCCACCTAATACCAGGAACCCACCAGAGAGATGTCCCCGTCCTCTGTATTCCCGGGATTCCACACAGGAAGGTCACACCATCCCTCACCATCATCAGGTAGATGAGGAACAATCACTGATAGTATCATTAGGATCTGTACATTATCTGCATTGTTACCATTGATGTCATTTTATTATATATTCAGAGTGGAAACCTGAGAGATCCTAAAGTTGAGGTCAAAGAAGAGATAAAAGAGGAGGAGGATGAGGATGGGGGGATGGAGGAGTCAGAAATTCAAGAAGGACACAAAGATCTGTACCAGGACACCATGGTGGAGTCATCCAGCTACAGGAACCCACCAGAGAGATATCCCCATCCTCTGTATTCCTGGGATTCCACACAGGAAGGTCACACCATCCCTCATCATTACAAGGTTGGTGGGGGGAGGTTATAAAAAATAGACTCATGGAGACAATGTGTGGATTTTGTGTGTGATGTCACAATCATAAATCTTACATTTTACAGATGATATTTTCTGTCATTTCCTTGATTTAGAGTGGAGATCCAATCGATATAGAATTTGAGGTGAAAGCAGAAGAAGAAGAGGCGTATGTGAGGGATGATCAGCAGTCTATGGAGGAGGATGGAATAACGGGGACATTTATAGAGGAGGACACTCCTACAGAGATCAGCACAGGTGGGTCATGAACACTAAATCCATTCCTCCACCCATACTGCTCACTGATTGGTCCAGAGTAGGGCGGGGACTGGGTGATATCAGCCTGTAATCCCCTGGTCACTTTCCTGAGCTGTGTTCCCCGTCCTGTATTCCTGGATTTCTCTCGGATAATCTTCCTTCTCTGTGCTGCAGACACAATTTATGTATCTAGACTGGATTTATGGAGGTTCTGGGGTTCAGCTGGCAGCAAAATGTTGATGTTCACAATAGGTGTGATTGACCTGTATTGGGTCTTCTACCCCTTATCCTGGGGCTAACAGGATTTCTGACAGAACATTTCTCCCAGGGTTCCTTGCTCTGTGGTCTGCTGGCTGTGCCGGGTGGAGGGATATGTCTGTAGTGTCTCAGACACAAGTCACTGAGTGCAGTCTCAGGAGATGGGAGGCAGCGGTGTGGGGTCTCTGCAACTTGTCTACAGGAAACATTTAATATTCCACTGATTACTGAATACAATATTATGCGTCCTGACCCTTATACTGTATAATTTATATTGTACATTACATACTCCTGACCCCTGCACTATATACTACTCTACGATATACATTCCATAGTCCTGACTAATATGGATTCTCTTTTGTTCCCCCCATTTCCTCCCAGCTGGACATTTTATATCGGATGATGTGATTGGAGCACAGACTTTTACATGGTGATAATAATGTGATAACATCCTCCAACTTTGGACCCTTAAACAGAAAGTGATAATGAGGGGGGAGCCAATACCCCAATGATGGTGGTCTTCAGGATCAGTTCAGTCTTCATCTTGGTTGTTCTCCCCCCATCCTCACTCTCTGACCTCTGGTGGGGCTCAGCCCCGCTGTTCTTCATGACTAAATCATGGAGTAAATTAGGAAGTGCAGTACTTCTTGTGTTGGGAAGATGGCGATGAGTGATAGAGGGGGTGGGGACCCTCGTCCTGTAATCCCCTCATCACTGTCCCTCCTATAAAAGACAGTTCTGGTTGTTTCCTCACTCTCTGACTAAGGTACATGAATAAAGAAATGACCTGGTAGGAGATCAGAGGAGCCATTTCCTAGTTCCCTTGAGGGTGTAATTGTAAGCTCCTCAGAGACCAAGCTGCCTGATGTGGGCGGAGTCCTGGTTTGGGGGAACCAATCAGCTCCTGTCTAGTAATCCTCTTTGTCTTTGTATTTTAGTCCATGGCCGGGAGATGAGGAAAACCTCCGAGGATTGTCTCACTTTGTCTCTAGACTGGAAAGTAGAAGATGAGGACATCACACAGTATAGTCCAGGAGAAAACCCGGCTCCCTCCAATGTCCATCCGGCACCACCCAGTGTAGATGGACCATCGGATTCCTCGTATCCTGAGGAACCTCAGACTGTGCGGGACCGGGCTGACTTTCTAACAGGGAAGAGGTTCTCCTGTACTGAGTGTGGGAAGAGGTTCTGTTCTAAATCTGGTCTTAATGTGCATGAAAGATCTCACACGGGGGAGAAGCCATATTCCTGTCCTGATTGCGGGAAATGTTTTTCAGTGAAGTCCCATCTTTACAGACATCAGAGATCTCACACAGGTGAGAAGCCATATTCCTGTCCTGAGTGCGGGAAATGTTTTTCACAGAAGTCCCATCTTTACAAACATCATAGTTTGCACACGGGTGAGAAGCCGTATTCCTGTCCTGAGTGCGGGAAATGTTTTTCAGCGAAGTCCAGTTTTTCTAGACATCAGAGATCTCACAAGGGTGAGAAGCCGCATTCCTGTCCTGAGTGCGGGAAATGTTTTGTAGAAAAATCAAAACTTGTCAAACATCTGAGGTCTCATGCAGGTGAAAATCTGTTTTCCTGTTCTTTCCAGCCATCAGAGATTTCACACTGGGGAGAAGCTACTTTTCTGTCCTGAGTGAGGGAAATATTCCTCACTGAAGTCCTGTCTTCCTGTACATTAGTGGTCCCACACAACCCTGGTGGTGTATTAGTGCCTTGAGTGTGGGAAATGTCTTCTAGACAGGGAAATATCTTCCTCACATGAGAGCTGGGACATCCCAGCTCTCATGTGGGGAAGAAACACACCCTGATATACACCTCAGATATACACCATAACTGATCTCCATCATGGAAGAAGCAGTAGACCAGGAGATCAGAGGCCCCCAGAGACATGGATGAAGTGGTGGAAGAAGCAGTAGACCTGGAGATCAGAGGCCCCCAGAGACATGGATGAAGTGGTGGAAGTAGCAGGAGATCAGAGGTCCCCAGACACATGTATGAAGTAGTGGAAGAAGCAGTAGACCAGGAGATTAGAGGTCCCCAGAGACATGGATGAAGGGTTGGAAGAAGCAGTAGACCAGGCGATCAGAGGCCCCCACAGACTTGGATGAAGTGGTGGAAGAACCAGTAGACCAGGCGATCAGAGGCCCCCACAGACTTGGATGAAGTGGTGGAAGAACCAGTAGACCAGGAGATCAGAGGCCCCCCAGAGACATGGATGAAGTGGTGGAAGAAGCAGTAGACAAGGAGATCAGAGGCCCCCAGAGACATGGATGAAGTGGTGGAAGAAGCAGTAGACCAGGAGATCAGAGGCCCCCCCATAGACATGGATGAAGTGATGGAAGAACCAGGAGATCAGAGGCCCCCCATAGACATGGATGAAGTGATGGAAGAACCAGGAGATCGGAGGCCCCCCATAGACATGGATGAAGTGGTGGAAGAAGCAGTAGACCAGGAGATCAGAGGCCCCCAGAGACATGGAGGAAGTGGTGGAAGAAGCATTAGACCAGGAGATCAGAGGCCCCCCATAGACATGGATGAAGTGATGGAAGAACCAGGAGATCAGAGATCAGAGGTCCCCAGAGACATGGAAGAAGCAGTAGACCAGGAGATCAGAGGCCCCCAGAGACATGGAGGAAGTGGTGGAAGAAGCAGTAGACCAGGAGATCAGAGGCCCCCCCATAGACACGGATGAAGTGATGGAAGAACCAGGAGATCAGAGGCCCCCCATAGACATGGATGAAGTGGTGGAAGAAGCAGTAGACCAGGAGATCAGAGGTTCCCAGACACATGGATGAAGTGGTCACAATACGATGGAAATCTCTTATGTTTCACCACAAATTGAAATTTAATAAAGCAAACGTGAAGCCAAAAACTGAATTGTGTGGTTCTCTGATGACGAGGGAAATGACAGATGTGTATGTCACCAACACTTCTTCATGATGAAGCACACAGCACTTCAGGGTACAACTCTGGGGGGCTTCCCAGAATCCTATGACCCCCAATTCAGAGAGGCCACCCAGCACTTGTCTATCAATCCGAGATCTCCAGCTTTCCTCCAACCCCCATGTGAGACGATGGCAGTGCTGCATCCCATCAGATCGCTGTGCAGATAGACTCAGTGTGACATAGTAGAATGACAAAGGAAAAGACGCTCTCCATGGTGTCATCCCGATAAAACATCCGCTCACCTCCCCCTATAGAAGAAATACTGCTACAGGGTGGCAGGGCTGCACTAAATCAGCTATATATACGTGGTGTTGTAGTTCCGGGTTGGAGGCACACGCTCTACCTGCGCCGCCATTCATGGCCTTGGCTGCCAATGACCGGGTCCCCAACGGTGATTACTCTCCGGCATCCGGTGATCATTGAGTATCTCCAATGGAGGAGAGACCTGTGTATAAACAACACACATCTCTACCTTGTCAGCTCCCGCACACTGCTTTGTATGGCTCTGCATAGCAGCATGCGTACAGTGAAACACAGCACACATTTAACCCTTTGATGGGCCCTCATGTTAACCCCTTCCTGCCCAGTGTAATTAGTACAATGTCAATGCTTTTTATTAGTACTGATCACTGTATTGGTGCCACTGGGGATGTCAGTGACACCAAGTCATTTCCCCCCCCCCCCAGTGTAAGAATGCCGGCTGCAGTCCTGCTATAAGTCGCTGATCGCCGCCATTACTAGGATGAAAAAAATTCCAGTATCTATACCGCCATTTGTAAACTATTTGTATAACTTTCATGTAAGCCAATTAATTTACACAGATTGGGATTTTTTAGCAAAGACACGGAGCAGAATACATTTTGGCTGAAATTTATGATGAAATTTGTTTTTTTTTATTGGACATGTTTAATAGCAAAAAGTTCAAAATATTGTTTTTTTTCTCAAAATTGTTGGCCTTTTTTGTTTATAGCACAAAAAATAAAACACACACACGTGATCAAATACCACCGAAAGAAAGATCCAATTGTGGGCAAAAAAGGATGTAAATTTCATTTGGGTGTGGCTTTGCATGACCGCGCAACTGCCAGTGAAAGTAACGCAGTGCCGTATTGCAAGAAAATGGCCTGGTCAGGAAGGGGGGGGGGGGTAAATCCTCCAGAGGGATTAATGTAAATGGCCTGGTCAGGAAGTGGGGGGGTAAATCCTCTGGAGGGGGAGGGGTGAATGTCGAAAATGGCCTGATCAGAAAGGGGGGTAAATCCTCCGGAGGGGTTAATGTAGTAAATGGCCTGGCCAGGTAGGGGGGGTAAATCGTCTGGAAGGGGAGGGGTTAATATGGTAAATGACCTGGTCAGGAATGGTGGGGTAAATTCTCTGGAGGGGGAAGGGTTAATATGGTAAATGGCCTGGTCAGGAATGGGGGGTAAATCCTCTGGAGAGGGAGGGGTTAATGTGGTAAATGGCCTGGTCAGGAAGGGGGGTAAATCCTCTGGAGGGAAGGGGTTAATGTGGTAAATGGCCTGGTCTAGATGGGGGGGGTAAATCCTCCAGAGAGGGAGGGGTTAATGTGGTAAATGGCCTGGTCTGGATGATGGGGTAAATCCTCCGGAGGGGAGGGGTTAATGTGGTTTCCTATTAAATTATTAATAATTATTTATAATTTATAAATTTTTTATTTTTAAATTATTATTTATAAATTTTAAATAGTATAATAGGAAATCTATTATTAATAAATTATTAATGTGACTAAATTGTGGTAAATGGCCTGGTCAGGAAGGGGGGGGGGGTAAATCCTCTGGAGGGGGAGGGGTTAATGTGGTAAATGGCCTGGTCAGGAAGTGGGGGGGTAAATCCTCTGGAGGGGGAGGGGTAAATGTGGTAAATGGCCTGGTCAGGAAGGGGGGGGTAAATCCTCTGGAGGGGGAGGGGTTAATATGGTAAATGGGCTGGTCAGGAAGGCGGGGGTAAATCCTCAAGAGGGGGAGGGGTTAATGTTATAAATGGTCTTACAATGAAAGATAACAATCAGGCTCTTCATATCATATAAACAACTCATATTCCAGAATCCAAGATGGCGGCAGTGGGATCACGTATGTGTAGGGTCATGTGTTCCATGTTTGCCCCAGAGAGGAAGAGTCGTAGTCCATACACGGAGTCCTAACGCGGTTTATTTCCTTCTCATGGATGAAGTGTGGGACCGGGTCGGCCATTGATGGCAGGAGAAGAATAAAAAATGGTGTCCTGCCCTGTGATTGGCTGAGTATATTTTGTGGTGGGAGATGTCACACTTGGAGGTCTGTTCCATAAAACAATGAGCTGAATGAATGTGAGCCGTGTTCACCCAGCTGGGACAGATTTTGGCCATGTTTTATTTCACATCATCATTGGCTCCATCTAGTGGCCATATTATTGTATTGCACTATTTTTACATCAGGAGGTATTTCAGGGAAGATACAGCATTATGGCCACTAGATGGAGCTGACGATTATAGGAAATCACTTTAACCTCTTAAGGTGGAACTTCACTCTCCCAATCAGCATTGACTATTTCTAGTCCTTACACTGCTAGTATCAGTATATAGATAGGAAAGTAGATTGTATTTACTTGTTTTGAATTTTTTTTATTTACATGTCTTCACTCACTTCCTGGTTTCCTGCCTAGGCAAATGATGTCATACACCCCAACAGTCTTCAGGAGGGGATGGAGGGTTCTCAGCTCAGCCAATGCCTAAGCTAAGGGCTGATGGATTCCAGAAAGTAAATGCTACAGGAATCACCTGCCCTTACTCAAGATGGCTACTGACAGAAATGCGGGGGGGAGGTTTTTCAAAACGATTTCTCAGCAAAATAAATCCTGAAGACACAAATGGATGGATGAGTGGATGGATGGATGGATGGGGGAGTTTGCTTTGAATATTACCAATGAATTAAATAGTATTTTTGGTGTGTGGTGTTCAGATGAAGTGCAGATCCACTTTAACCGCTTGTCAACCGCGCTATAACTGAATGATGCTACAGCATGGTTGTCCAGTCCTGGGAGGTCATCATATGACATTCTCACAGAGACGCACCCTCCCGCACGCCCCCAGGGGCGTGCACCCAGCGATCTCCACATCCTACCGACACAGCTGATCACGTGACGTGGTAAAAAGCCAATCACAGCGACCTTTTACCACATGATCAGCCGTGTCCAATGACAGAGCAGATCACCAGTAAATGCAGTTGCCGATTATCAGCTGCACTTTCCTCACGCTGCCACAGTACTGCCGATAACTTGCAGTTGTCAGAGGACTTATCGGCACCGATCACCAGGGAACTAATGATCAATGCCCTGATTATTGCCCAGCAGTGCCGCCCAACTGTGCCCATCAGTGCCACCCACCTGTGCCCATCAGTGCCACCCACCTGTGCCCAGCAGTGCCACCCACTTGTGCCCAGCAGTACCTAGTAGTGCCACCCAGCAGTGCCACCCATCAGTCAGTGCCGCCTATCAGTGCCCATCATTGTTGCATATCAGTGCCAGCTCATCAGTGCCACCTATCAGTGCCCATCAGTGCAGCCTCATCAACACACATCAGTGGAGGAGAAAAATTACCTGTTTGCAAAATTTTATAATAAAACAAAGAAAACTTTTTTTTTTCAAATGTTTTGCTTTTTTTGTTTATAGCGCAAAAAATAAAAAACTCAGCAGCAATTAAATACTACCAAAAAAACCTCTATTTGTGTGAAAAAAATGATAAAACTTTCATACCGGTACAGTGTTGCATGACCGCGCAATTGTCATTCAAATTGTGACAACGCTGAAAGCTGAAAATTGGCCTGGATAGGAAGGGGGTAGAGGTGCCTGGTAGGCGAGGGGTTAAGCTCCAGAAGATTTTACCCCCTTCATGAATAGGCCATTTTTTGCAATTTGGCACTACGCTACTTGGTAATTGCTCGGTCATGCAACAATGTGTGCAAATGAAATATATATTATTTGTTTCACATAAATGGAGCTTTGTTTTGGTGTTATTTGATGCCCACAGTTTTTTATTATA
>CATNWA010005108.1:0-13670 GCA_951230385.1 Staurois parvus | reverse complement strand
TTTATAATAATAATATTGAAACATAGTATAACTGATAACAGTTAAAGCATAAAACTAGGCAAACAAGTAATGGCTGAACAGGTCAGTGTATGCTGAGAACAAGGAAATAAGACACAAATATTTGGCAACACTATGTACCAGGATCAACACAAACTGTAGCAGGTCACCTTGATTACTAGTATGGACAATGATGATGTAGGATTAACTGCATTCAGGAGACTATACTTCCAAAGTGCATTAAGAGTGACAGCGCAAAGCCTAGGCTTATGATGAGGAGGTATCCATTAGTTAGAAGGAAAGTAGGGGAATTAATGAAGTGACTTAAATTGGGGCAGTGGTACTCTTCTGCTGGCTATATTTGGGGCCCTTTAACAACACTGGTGCACTTAACAGCAGTTTTGATGGATTTTGTATTTAATATAGGTGCAGTTTATGTTCTTTTACAAAGAATTTTATTATAGAATAGATAGGAGCAAAGAATCAGTCAAAAACAAATGCATTGACCAACAGAAATAAGACATACAAGGTGTCCGATGAATATTCCAGAATATGTACTGGTGGAGAGACATAGAATTAAACTGTATACTTAAGCGCCATGTATAAAAAAAAAAAAAGGGGGAGAAAACAATGAGTAAACAATTAGAGAGCAATGACAATATAAACTCTAAGGAAAAATTGTCACTACATCAGCATACAGAAAGCGGAGAAGATATAAAATGGAGCCTCTCCAAATGTAGATAGGTATTCCACACGTAGGGCTCTCGAAGGAGTCCAGCATGAGGATTTAGTATTGCAGGTGCGGCACTCAAAACAATAATCACAATCAGTACAAATAGTATAAAACAGATTATTATTATTATTATTATACAGTATTTATAAAGCGCCAATAGTTCACTCAGCGCTGTACATTACAAAGGGGGACAGAACATGTGACAGAACAATACCAATACAATGCAAAACATGAGGGGATCGAGGGCCCTGCTCTTTCGAGCTTACAATCTAGAAGGGATGGGATAGTGGTACAGGAGGAGATAGCTGTGGGGGATGGAGTGGTAGGAAGAGTGGAGGAGGTCAGCAAGTTAGCAGGGGGTGAGGTAGGCTTCCCTGAAGAGATGGGTTTTCAGGGTGCGCCTAAAGGAGAGGAGAGTAGGTGATAATCTGATTGGTTGGGGAAGGGAGTTCCAGAGGATGGGTGACACCCTGGAGAAGTCCTGGAGGCGGGCATGGGAGGAGGAGACCAGGGAACTAGAGAGAAGGAGGTCTTGTGAGGAGCGGAGTGTGCCTGCTGGGCGGTATTTGGATATTAGGTCAGTGATGTAGTTCGGGGCAGTGTGGTGGACAGCTTTGTACGTCAGTGTTAGGATTTTAAATTTGATCCGTTTGCGCAATCGGAAGCCAGTGGAGGGATTGGCAGAGGGGGGGTGGCGGAAATGGAGCGGTTGGAAAGGTGAATGAGTCTGGCAGCCGTATTCAGGATCGACTGAAGCGGGGATAGCCAGCGGCGAGGCAGGCCAGTGAGGAGGGAGTTGCAGTAGTCGATTAGACTAAAGAAAAGAGAGGGACGAAGAGTAAGGAGACGAGGACAAAAACAAAAAGGGCTCCAGGGCGATCACAGCAGAAAAAAAAAAGAAAAAGAAACGAATACGTAAATTTTATATCAACAAAAGGGAGGTGCAGTTTATGTTCAACATGAGCACGGCATTGGCATGTTATTGCCAGGGTATTAACACAGTGCATAAGTAGGACTGTACCAAATGGACGCTAGGTGGGTTAAGGTCCTGCTCTCAGCAACTCAATTTCAGCTTAACAGCAATCAAAGGTTGGGCAATCTTCCCTATTATCAATTATTGCAACACTACAGCAAAGTTCCCACAGAGGAAAAGAGCCCCTTTTCCCCCACACAGGTAGTTCCAGCCTTCAGCTGTATAAGAAGGGAGGATGACTTAATTGAGATAATTTCTGGGATAAGGATAGGAATGGACCCAGAGCTCTGTTTGTTACATAGTTCAGAATTATCAGTGAACAAATATAAAGAATCAGGAATATGGTACTACAGTTGTGACCAAAATTATTCAACCCCCACTGAAATTGAGTGTTTTGGCCAGTTTGACATTGCTTTTGATCATTCAGTCATCTTGCTTACATTTACATTAAAGAGGCACTTGTAGGTCAGACAAATATAACATAACAGTTATAATGAAATAACCACAAATGTCTTTTCTGTGCTCACAGCATTATCAGTTTTATTCAACCCCCAAGTGACATTCAATCTTAGTACTTAGTACAGCATCCTTTTACAGTTATAACAGCTTTTAAACGTGAAGCATAGCTTGACACAAGTGTCTTGCAGCGATCTACGGGTATCTTCGCCCATTCTTCATGGGCAAAGGCCTCCAGTTCAGTCACATTCTTAGGCTTGCGCACTGCAACTGCTTTCTTTAAGTCCCACCAGAGGTTCTCAATCGGATTTAAGTCTGGTGACTGCGATGGCCACTCCAAAATGTTCCAGCCTTTCCTCTGCAACCATGCTCTAGTGGACTTGGAGGTATGCTTGGGATCATTGTCCTGTTGAAAGGTCCAACGTCTCCCAAGCCTCAGGTGTGTGTGACGGACTGCATCACGTTTCCATCCAATATCTCCAGGTACTGAAGAGAATTCATGGTACCTTGCACACGCTGAAGCTTCCCTGTACCTGCAGAAGCAAAACAGCCCCAAAGCATGATTGACCCTCCACCATGCTTCACAGTAGGCAAGGTGTTCTTTTCATCATAGGCCTTGTTCTTCCTCCTCCAAACATAGCGTTGATCCATGGGCCCAAACAGTTCTAATTTTGTTTCATCAGTCCACAGAACACTATCCCACAACTTTTGTGGTTTGTCCACATGGCTTTTGGCATACTGCAGTCGACTCTTCTTATTCTTTGGAGACAGCAAGGGGGTACGCCTGGGAGTTCTGGCACGGAGGCCTTCATTACGCAGTGTGCGTCTTATTGTCTGGGCTGAAACTTCTGTACCCACATCTGACAAATCTTTTCTCAGTTCCTCAGCAGTCACACGGGGACTTCTCTCCACTCTACGCTTCAGGTAGCGCACAGCAGTCGAAGTCAGCATCTTCTTTCTGCCACGACCAGGTAGCGTTTCAACAGTGCCCTTTGCCTTGAATTTGCGAATGATGCTTCCTAAGGTGTCTCTTGGTATGTTTAACATCTTTGCAATCTTCTTATAGCCATTGCCCTTCCTGTGAAGAGAAATCACCTCTTCTCTTGTCTTCCTGGACCATTCTCTTGCCTTCACCATGTTTGTAACCACACCAGTAAATGTCTAGAAGGAGCTGAGTATCACAGTCATTTTAAAGCTGCCTAATTGGTGCTTATTATGCTTGATTGCTGCTCGGTGACATCCACAGGTGTTTTCAATACCTGATGGAAAGCACCTGTATGAACCTCTGTTCTTCAGAGTGGTAGTCTTTAAGGGGTTGAATAATTGTGGCAATGAAGAAACCACATAAGAACCATTTACTACTGTATTACATAAACAATTGATGTCATTTTAGTTGCATTTGGGTAGTTACAACGTCCTTGTAGGATTTGATTCTGAATACAATTCCAAATGTACACTATAGTCCCTAAACCCCTTTACAGCATTGGGGGTTGAATAATTTTGGTCACAACTGTATCTGAATGCGGCAAAGGGTCTTATACCTAAGTTTTGGCATAGGTTAGATCTGCCCAAAGAAGAACATTGGATAGAAAGAGTCAATCAGATATGTAGGATGGAGAACTTGTATCATACGCAGGAAGACAAGATGCTACTATATCTCAGTAGGTGGGGAAAATGGGAAGATTTTATGTCTAGGAGAAACGTTTGAAACAGTAAAGAGAGACATGTGAAAATACCCCTTACTTTAGGAAAAAGGGAAAGAAGGAGGGAGAAAAAGAAGAGAAAGGAAGGAAGAGGGGAAGGAGAGGGAAGAAAGAAGGAAAAGAAAGAGAAAAAAGAAATGTAGAAATGCAGAGTGGGTGGTTTTATATTTTTTGGGGTTGGGTGGGGATATTAGTTTTGAGATGGGGGTTAAGGGAGTAAAGATTGAAAGAGATACATTTGAAGGTTTTGTATGTATATGAGAATAATGAAAGAAAATGTAATTTTTTTCATGGAAAATTAATAAATATTTAAATAAAAAAAAAAAAAAGAAGGGAGGATGAGGAGGTGCTCCGGTCCCCAGACAGCAAGTGCAGTGCAGATTAAAGCGGTCCAACTACGTTTCTCCATGTTGCCACCACCTTCTGACCTCTGGCTCCGGAAATCTAGTGGGCTTGGCCTACTGTCTTTGGGAGAGCACACAAGCAGATGTGCCCACCTCAGTGGAAGAGCCTGTTAAAAGTTTTTCCACCATGCCCCCTCAACTTCAATGCTTTACGGGAAATGTAGGGTTCATGAGTCCCATTATGTGGCTACTGTCTTGGACTTCAGTTCTCATAATCCTTAGCATTCTGCTTAGACATTCATGGGATCTCCTGGCTATAGTTCAGCAGTATGGTGGGCATTTTGCATCACAAAACCAGCATAAAAGTAAAAAAGTAAAATGAATTAACTATAAAGAAGGCATTGTCTTTCTGCAGTCCAACACTTGGCTACAAATGTGTTTTTTTAAACTGATGTTATCATCTTCAAACAGGGCCAGCTGAGAGTTCTGAGGCCAATGGACTGCTTTGCCCTTCATGCCAATCTAAAACACAGAACACCTGTACTCAAGAAACAAATATACAATGTACTGGCAGTGAGCAAACTTGCCTTATGCAATCTACCATGACATCAGGTATTTCAATATGTTTGTTTATTTACTTTATGTAAAAGAATTATTTGAAGTGAAAATCTATGCCTGTTTACACCAAAATTAGTCTTTAACCCCATCAGTGCTGAGACAAGGCCCCCTGTGCGCTTGCTGCACACATTGGGGATTCAGTTCCTTGAAGCGCTCCTCCACCAGGTGATCCAGAGTGATAGAGATGCATGGAGCTGCCATGTTTGCTTTGTAAACATTTTCTGTCCTTCAGCAGTAGTACCTTGATGACCATCAGATTGGCCTGCCCCCTGTGATGCATTTTTCATTGCTAGGGGGCGCAGGCCAAGCCAGTTCCATCCATCTGATGCTTGCGGAAAGAGAAGAGGAGAAAAGAGAAAGAGGCACTGGCTCCGGGCAGAAGGTAACTAGAGGAGCATGCGATAGCCCCCCCTCTCTCAATGTGTGCATATGCTGGCAACATAGGCAGCCAGTAGTCTAATGATGTATTGATGCCAGAGTTATACTCTATGCAGGATTCCAGCTGTGCCCTCACCAGGGGCGGACTGACCATAGGGGAACGTGGGCACTGCCCGAGAGCCCGGGGGGTCAGTAGGGGACCCCATGAGATGTCCCTGGTACCTTTCATAGGCTTTTTTGGGTGGTGTGGTGTGAGTGTGGGCCCCATGATCCCCTATTGCCCGGGGGCCCCATGAGTTGTCAGTCCGCCCCTGGCCCTCACTACAGTGATACGCTATGACAGGTCCTCTTCCATAGGCTAGCTGGATTCGCTATGGCCAGTTCTGGGACTGATCACATGTAACCATTCACACCAACGGTTACATGCGATCAGTGCCTCTGACAGATGCTTCACTTCCAGGGTAACAGGATCTAGTCACATACATTCTGGAGACTTCTAAGTACCCAGTGTGTAGTTCCCATAGCACAGAGTGACATACTATAGAGTTTTGAGGAAGAGGGTCCAATTTACAATCTCACCTAGAGGATCATCATCCCTGGAATTGTCCAAAAACTGATGGGGTGAACACATAGATGTGTGCTCAATGGTTCTACCTCTACCTTCTCTCTGAGTCCACTGCTGCCCCACCCACAAGGAGACAACACACCATACAGTTTGCATTCACTGAGAAAATGCAAAGTGTTCATTGAATGGTGTCCAAGCTGAGCAGTCGAACTTCAGTGTTCAGATTTCAGCAGGGCAGCCACTCGACATGGAACCTGGAAGTAAGTGGAGATCACTGGAGTAGCGTTGTCTCCTACTGTGAGTTCCAGCTTCTAGATCAGGGTTTCTCAGTCAGGGTTCTGCAGAAGCCTAGGTTTCCTCCAAAGGTTGCTAGGGGTTCTTTGAGCAATTTTTGCCTCTCAGATAAGTTCCCACTGACACCATTGATCTTTTTGACTAACTGTAAGGGGGCCATTCTTCTCAATGACCACAAGTGTAAGGAGCATTCTTCCCACCGACCATCACACTAATGTATCATGAGTTGTAGATATAGTCATTTTTAGCTGGGCTTCCCTGAGACCAGAAAGTTGTTTCAAGTGTTTCTCTGAGTTGAAAAGGTTGAGAAAGGCTGTTCTAGAAGGATCCCAAAGGTATGGTATCTGCATAGTTACATTGGTCCAACCTGGATCTATGTAATTATTAAAAAATATCCATACTTGGAATCAGGGCTGTGGATAAGGAGGTACCACCAGTCCTCCTGTACGGGGCCCAGGACAGCAGGGGGGCCCAGGCAGCTGGGTGAATCGGTTGTGGACAGTGAGGGTGATCGGCACAGTGGGGTGGGCAGTTACTAGAACTGATCCCCTCTACAGCTCTCTCTGCAGCAGCTGAAAACTTGTTTCTCCTCTCCCTCTCTGTTGTTTTCAGCTGCTGCACAGAGAGCCATACAGGGGAACGGTTCCAGTAATTGCTTCCCTTCCCTCGCCCACCATACCGATCACCCTCCCTGTGCACATTTGATTCGCCCAGCTGCCTGGGCCTCCACAGTGCCAGCTTCCCTCCTCACCTGTCCACCAGCAGCAGCAAGCACATAATAGGATCCTTCAGGATGGAGAGTGGGGGGAAGTGTGGTAAATAGGGCACAGTGGGCAGTTACTGGAACTGATCCCCTCTACGGCTCTCTCTGCAGCAGCTGAAAACTGGCTTCTTCTCCTCTCCCTCCCACTGACTTTCAGCTGCTGCAAAAGGGAGCCATACAGGGGATTGGTTCTAGTAACTGCTCCCGCGCAGCACCCATCATCCTCCCTGTGCACCATATGTTTCCCCCTGCTGCCCAGGCCCCCCCCCCTGTTGGCCCTCACCCCCACAGTGCTGCCGGCTTCCATCCTCTCCTTTCTACTGGCAGCTGCAAGCACACAATAGGATCCTTCAGGATGGAGAGTGGGGGAAGGGTCCAGTAAATATATCACATGTACCAGCCCCTTCCTTCCCTGAATGAGCACAATGAGTGATCGGTACCAATCACTCACTGTGTTCATTCATAACTGAAGCATAGTAAACAGTGTGTTTTTGGGGGGATGGGGCCCAGGGGAGGCCCTGTCAGGGTGGCTGTATGGGGCCCCAGGGTTTCTAACAGCAGCCCTGCCTGGAATTCAGTTTTAACAATGATATTACTTCCTGAATTTGCTTTTTCATGTCTGTGATTTGTTTTGTTTCTTCAGTCTCTTTTGACAGTGCGATGGGCTGTGCCAGTTCATCCCTCTGTGATGTGGCAGAATATTTCTACAATGATAGTATGAATGTGCAATTTAATTGCTTCCCTGCAACTAAGAGCTCTGCAACAGGTAAGAAAGAGACTGTTCTATTGTGTCTGTGGAGGTCCTCATGTATCTAGGTCATGGTATTAGACATGTTATTATTGTCATTATTATACAGGATTTATATAGCGCCAACAGTTTGCTCAGCGCTTTACAATATAGCAACAATACAGTTCAATACAAGAGGGATAGGAGGGCCTGATCCTGGGAGCTTACAATCTAGGAGGGAGGGGCTAGTGGTACAAAAGGTAGTAACTGTGGGGGATGAACTGGTTGGAAGAGTAGAAGATTCCATTATTGGCTGAGGGCAGGATAGGCTTCCCTGAAGAGAGAGGTTTTCAGAGATCACCTAAAAGTGAGCAGAGTAGGCGATAGTCTGATAAATTAGGGTAGAGAGTTCCAGAGGATGGGGGAAGCTCTGGAAAAGTCCTGGAGACAAGCATGGGAGGAGGAGACAAGGGAACTAGAGCCATTTGTTTTGTTAAGAATTGAAATTCGGACCTTCAGAAATTCAAAATTTCGGAATCCTAATAGTAACAAATTCAACAAATCCAAAATAAATTACAACGAAAAAAAAATTTTGAATTTCAAAATTAATTTGAAAAAGAATTCAAATTTGAATTTGAAAATGTTTTTGGAAGCAGAATTTGAAAATGAATTTGAATTCTAAATGGTAACATATTGCAATAAATACAGGGCAGAACAGAAGTGAAATAAGATGACGATTCCTACGTAGGCTGTTTTATAGAATAGAAAAGAACAGAATAAAATAGAATAGAATATAAAAGGAAAAAAATAGATAGAAAGAAAAGACTGGAGTATTAATGTATAGAAAAGAAAGTAGCATAAAATAGAATAGTAAAGAAGAGAATAGAAAAAAAAGAGAATGGAATAGAATAGAGCGAATAGAACCATCTTCCAAAATTCAAATGTCGAAATTCGAATTTTGAAATAATGAATATATGAAACGAATCCTGAAAATGAATCATTCAAACATAAAGGATATGACAAAATGAAATTATTAACCACTTCCCATACGGCTGCTGTATATAAACGGCCGGATGGTGGCAGTACATGGGGCGGGTTGCCGTTCATAAACGACACCCGCCATTTTGGATTGTGCACGCTCCCTGGGAGCGTGCGGCACCCCGATCCGGTTCCCGCTGTGTCCTCCGGACACAGTATGGGACCTCTGTGTGAGGTCCGATTCATGTGGCCACTGGTTGGCCAATCAGTGATCACATGAATAGGTGTAAGCAAGATGTCACTTCTGAAATCATTGCTTACTACGTGTGAAATCTGTGAATGATCACAGAGATCACATGGTACAGGGCTATTCTCAACAGCCTTGTACCATGTGACAAGCTGTGACCAATCACAGCTCTCACAGTATTTCTCAATGGTTGCAAGAATGCAGCCAGAGAGGAGAAATGGTTGCTTTTACAGCTTTTATGGGTGTAAAAGCAATCAGTGTAGAAAAAAAAAAAAATCTTTATCACTCCCCACAAGTAGTACAGTGTCACTATAGTGACACTGTACTGCTAGGGTGACAGTATGTTAAAAAAAAAACATAAATAAAATATAAAAAAAATAAATTAAAATAATAGAAATGATTGCTTTTACAGCCTTCATGAGTGTAAAAGCAATCAGTGTAAGAAAAAAAAATCTTTAGCACCCCCCACAAGTAGTACAGTGTCACTAAGGTGACACTGTACTGCTAGGGTGACAGTATGTTGAAAAAAAAAACATAAATAAAAATGAAAAAAAAAATTAAATAAAAATGTAAAAAAAAAAAATTTTAAATTATAATTTTTGGTTATAAACTATTTTTTGGTTATTTTTTTTTTACTAAAAAGATAACCGAATAAATTTTGGTCAAGATTTATGAAGAAAGATTATTTATTTGCAAAATTTTATAAGAAAAACACTTTTTTTCAAAATTTTGGGACTTTTTCATTTATATAGCAAAAAAAAAAAAAAAAAAAATCCCAGTGGTGAATAAATACCGCCAAAATAAAGTTTTGTCTGTCTCAAAAAAATGCTAAAACATTCATATGGGTACAGTGTTGCATGACTGCGCAATTGTTATTCAAAGTGTGACAGCACTCAAAGCTGAAAATTGGCCTGGACAGGAAGGGGGTGAAAGTGTCCGGACTGGAAGGGGGTGAAAGTGTCCAGACATGAAGTGGTTAACTTAATGAATGAAACCAAATCGAAACAAATTTGAGTCTCATTCACCTTCATTCAATCACCATAGAATCAGGGGCGGACTGACAACTCATGAGGCTCCTGGGCAATAGGGGATCATGGGGCCCCTGTGTCCTTGCCCAAACTCAAAAAAAGCCTATGAAAAAGGTACCAGGGGCATCTCATGGGGCCCCCTACTGACCCCGGGCCCTCGGGCAGTGCCGAGTTTCCAAATGGTCAGTCTGCCCCTGCATGGAATACATCAAGACAGAATGGACTGTTAACATTTGAGAAACCATTGTGTACTAAATGTGTGCTTGGATTAATGAGAAAAAAAAAAAACGTATTTAAATTTCAGTAGTGGACATTTGCCTTTTTTTTTTTTTTTTTTTTTAATGGGCATGAGACCCCAAGGGATCCCCCAAAATACAGACCCTTAACCTCTTTGCGCCTAAGGGTAAAACAAATCTTAATCCCTAAGCACAATTTTGCAACTCTGACATGTGTTAGTAAAACCGTCCATTATCATCGCAACTACTTTGTGCATCCAGGTGGCTTATACCGCGTTTTTTCAGGACAAATTGGGCTTTCATTTGGTGGTGAATGGTAATGGATATCTCCTGATTTTTTTTATTATTATCAAAGGAAAACTGGCCCAAAATAGTAAAAAATAAAAATTCAAAAATAAAAAAAAATAAATAAATTTAGCTGTATATTTCTTGCTACTACCATAAGCTACCACCAAATAACAACCCAAAATAATTTCTCCTGCTCCTGGCGATTGCAGCAATACCCCATAGGTGTATATTTATTGTTGTTTGTACCCCTAGTACGGCCCAAAACAATAGTGCAGTAAAGTATATAGTGAATGCAGGGTCCAGGGAGAGCAGATATAGTGAATGCAGGGTCCTGGGAGAGCAGATATAGTGAATGCAGGGTCCCGGGAGAGCGGATATAGTGAATGCAGGGTCCCGGGAGAGCGGATATAGTGAATGCAGGGTCCGGGGAGAGCGGGGTCCGGGGAGACCAGATATAGTGAATGCAGGGTCCTGGGAGAGCAGATATAGTGAATGCAGGGTCCCGGGAGAGCGGATATAGTGAATGCAGGGTCCCGGGAGAGCGGATATAGTGAATGCAGGGTCCTGGGAGAGCGGATATAGTGAATGCAGGGTCCGGGGAGAGCGGATAGAGTGAATGCGGGGTCCGGGGAGACCAGATATAGTGAATGCAGGGTCCGGGGAGACCAGATATAGTGAATACAGGGTCCAGGGAGACCGGATATAGTGAATGCAGGGTCCGAGGAGAGCGGATATAGTGAATGCAGGGTCTGGGGAGAGCGGATATAGTGAATGCAGGGTCCGGGGAGAGCGGATATAGTGAATACAGGGTCCGGGGAGACTAGATATAGTGAATGCAGGGTCTGGGGAGACCAGATATAGTGTATGCGGGGTCCAGAGAGACCAGATATAGTGAATGCAGGGTCCGGGGAGAGCAGATAGAGTGAATGCGGGGTCCGGGGAGACCGGATATAGTGAATGCAGGGTCCGGGGAGAGCAGATATAGTGAATACAGGGTACGGGGAGACCGGTTACAGTGAATGCAGGGTCCAGGGAGAGCAGATATAGCGAATGCAGGGTCTGGGGAGACCAGATATAGTGAATGCAGCGTCCAAGGAGAGCGGATATAGTGATTGCAGGGTCCGGAGAGAGCGGATATAGTGAATGCAGGGTCCGGAGAGAGCGGATATAGTGAATGCAGGGTCCGGGGAGACCGGATATAGTGAATGCAGGGTCAGGGGAGACCGAATATAGTGAATGCAGGGTCCGGGGAGAGCGGATATAGTGAATGCAGGGTCCAGAGAGAGAGGATATAGTGAATGCGGGGGGTCCGGGGAGAGCGGATATAGTGAATGCAGGGTCCGGGGAGACCAGATATAGTGAATGCAGGGTCTGGGGAGACTGGATATAGTGAATGCGGGGTCCGGGGAGACCAAATATAGTGAATGCAGGGTCCGGGGAGTGCGGATATAGTGAATGCAGGGTCCATGGAAAGCTGCAGAAGCGCTTTGCCGCTGTGATATAGCTCTCCATTGCTGGCTGCACTAGGGGTCAGTGTGGTGGGGGATTCAGTACATCGCACCGCATCGTCCCCTTTGCAGTGCTAAGCTGCATTGCAGTGTGAATAAGACGCACAGGAAACAATTGTCCTCGTGGTGAGGGACATTTTGCCATGCAGTAAATGATGTCACTGCACAGAGTGTGAATCGGCCCTGAAGGGGAACATCCAAACAACAGCATTACTCCTAATTACATGCCTGGGGACTCCTTAAACCCGTCTGTACAGGAGCGCACCCTGTATGATGTGCAGGAAGTTATGCAGCAAAAATGACACAGAAAAAAGTTATTTAAATTGCGATAAGTTTGACCATTCCATGTGGACTTTCTTTTTTTGTTTTGGTGAAAAAACCATATGGGGATGTTTAGGGTCTTTAAAGATGGGATCTGTGTTTTTTGAGGATCCCAGAGGTTCTCATGCAATTTTTTTTTAAAGGCCGGCAGGAAAATGTCAAATATTGTCATTTAAATGATTTTATTTAATCTGTCTAAGGCTAAATGCACACTAGCCTACACGCTGTGAGCTGGTTGAAATCGATGCACCCGCAACCACATGCAGCCGCATCGCATTTCTCTAGCAAGACGCAGGAGGAGGGGGTCTTCCCTTCTGAATGATACCCCAACGCATCTCATCCACGAGAGGTGAGATCGCAGGATGGTTGCAGGTGCGGGAACCGCATGAATAATAGGTCTAGACCAGGGGTGTCCAAACTATGGCCCTCCAGGTGTTGAGGAACTGCAAGTCCCATGAGGCCTTGCAAGACTCTGACATCCACAGGCTAGACACCCAGAGGCAGAGGAATGATGGGACTTGTAGTACTTCAACAGCTGAAGGGCTATAGTTTGGACATCCCTGGTCTAGACTGCTATATACTGCTGATGAGAAAAGGTAATTAGCAGTTTACATTTACTGCAATAATTGCATTTCCATGTTCTGTGCACAGCCCACAGCCTCTCTTGGATCCCACCTGGTTCCCATGGCACACATGTCCCTTCTTTCATCCCTTCTTCTGAGGCCCCCTGAAAAATGCCGCCCTAGGCAAGTGCCTTGTTTGCCTTGTGATAAATACGCCCCTGCTTGCAGTGACTGTTCTGTTTCAAGACACAGCCTGCTGGAAAGGTAATTAAGGAGCGTCTTCTTTTTTCAGGTGTACCTTTTTCCTGTTTTGACCCTGTATTGACTGCATAAAAGGGGCGGACTGACCATTCAAGCACTCGGGCACTGCCGAGGGCCCGGGGTCAGTAGGAGGCCCCATGAGATGCCCCTGGTACCTTTTATTGGCTTTTTCATAGGCTTTTTTGGGTGTGGGCGAGGACACAGGGGCCCCATTATCCCCTATTGCCCGGGGGCCCCATGAGTTGTCAGTCCACCCCTGCTGCATCCCCAAAAAATCAGGTCTCTTTATCTGCCAGATAAGGCTGCACTCTGTAGCAGAGCTGTTCAAATCTCAGGTCTGGAGGGACAGAAATACAGATCACTTTAGCTATTACTTCTATATATTTATCTACTTGTCTGTTTTTTATTTTGTATTTTAGGCACTTCATGTGTCACGTGCATATCCGAGAATTCCCTAACATGTAACAGCTCGTTGAGTGTCATCCCTCCAAATAGCAAGTGTGCGTCCATTTACCAGATAACCACCACATGTAAGTAACAAAAAGGCTTGGTTCTTTTTCAGCTCACTTTATTGCTTTTGCACACACATCTAAAAAAATATCAAATGGGGATAAATAAAAATCCCAAAATATTATTTTTTATGGGTCCTTAAAGTGGAATTTCGATCTCTCAATCAACATGGACAATTT
>CATNWA010005107.1:0-12376 GCA_951230385.1 Staurois parvus | reverse complement strand
GCTCTGGGATGTATCTGAAACTTAAGGTGACCATATTTGACCCTAAATTTTTATAAATATTCCTTGATTCGGGTATCTCCCATCACCTTTGCCTTTTGTTTTTAAAATTTTTTTGGGCCCAATTATAATTTCCCCAAGCTGTGAATTTTATCAATAATCAAAAAGGGTAAGCTTTTCCCCCTTAACTTTAATTTTGACAGGAGAAACCTCTCGATCTGAAGTACCCCCACCCATTTTTTAAAGTCCTGAACTCCTTAAAAGTTTTTTTTAAATTCCTAAAAAGTTTCCTCAACAGGCCCTGAGCACTTCGAAAAGTCTCTGACCAATCTATCATAACATTCTCGATTTCGTCTAAACAATACGGCATGACCAAGCGTCCTTTCAAAGACTTCAATGTCCTGATTTTTGCACTTTCTAACAAAGAGGCGGTGCCTCCTTGACAACTGGTTCCCTTAGAGACATGAGTGGTCCGCTGGGCACCTCCATCGGATCCATGAACCATAACAATGGGCCAAGCATTCTAGGAGATAAGTCTGTCCACGAAGCTTCTATCACTTTCTGCTCCTAGCAAATGACTATAAAAACCCCAATCAAAACCTGGGCCCAATTTGGTTTGAATCAGTCCCTCAAAGGTGCTCAGATGTGCCTTTGCTTTTATCTCTCGTTCATCCACAAATACATTATTAGCTAATCACCCCCAGGACCTAATCTCTTGCCGGAGATAATCTATTACTATAACACATTCAACAAAACTTCTGCCAAGCACCGGCAAGCTTTTCACCGGGCTGGCTACATAGCTTCCTGCTCAAACCTTGAGCCGTCCATAATATTCCTCGCGTTATGCTTGTGTGAATAGGTGCGGATCCGTGATTACTGGATGCCCATCTGTATGATATAAAATATATCTGTTTGACAAAGTGTTACAAATATACTAAGTCACACCAGTGCGTTTTGTGTTATGGTAACATTTTCTATGGAGCTCAGCATTGCCTCCAAATTTACACCTGGTGGTGTGGATTAATGTACAGGATCTATATATAATATATAACAGGGCGTGTCCCTTTCACCATAGATGAAATATTCACAGTGCCGAGCTACCATCCGTAAAAAAACGGCGCACATATTTAGTTAACCAATAATTTGGACACCTTGATAAAAATATAAGAATTTATATTTATGTACAAAAAACTATATATATATTAACACAAAACGCAAAAGACTGGTGATAAATGAATATTGGTACACACAATCAAAAACATATCCTACCAATGTAAGACACAATAATAAGGTTTCTAACTAATTACACATCAATATCACAATTTTTAAATGATATGATATATTTATTAAATTTATTAATAATTAATAATTTCGAATATCTCAAAGGTTATATTCTCACAAGCCGTGGCCATAGGATTGCAAGAAGCAAGCCCTTGATATATGATACTCTGGTTATTAATATTTCAATAAATTAGGAAATATGAAAAAAAATTATAATATGGCAACAAACAATTTTTAACACAGTTAAAACAGGATCTCTCTACATATATCTAACTACCCAAATATTGATGTGATACACTAAGGTAATTTTATGATTCCACACAACAGAGAAAATAGGTAATACAAAATCAAATAAACATCTCACCACACCCGGAATTCAGACTAGGCAACTCTCCCGTGGATTTAGCTGGCAGTGGAACGCCTTTAGACTGATATTATAGGGAGAATGCAAGTGATAGATATTTCAGTAGGGGAGAATGTAGGAAGTTATAAGGTTAGAGGTTTAGAAATTTAGTTAAAGTTTTAGGAAGTTTGAAAGGATGGAAGAGTAGTAGTTATTCAGCAGAGATCTTCTTCAGATGTCAGGGTCTTCTTTTGATGAGGTCTCTTCTTTTTTGAGGTTTTTCTTGATGAGGTTTTTTTTTTGTTAAAAAGTACAAGGGCTTTTATATCCACTAATCCATTGTTCTAAGATACCTTCCCACCAGGCTTCTTGATTGGCTAGTTGAGAAATGTGTGTACATAAGCTATTTCTCACCTGCCCGCCAGGTGGCGGTCATGTATCATAGAACAATTTGAGTATTTGAAGATGACGCATACCTTGGGTGGAATCTTAAGGTAATTTCAGGAATCAAATATACGTCTTTTTCCAGATATAAGTGATCATACCTATAATATTCTAAATAGGGACCATGGAATATAGGTGTATATTCAGTTATTCCTTCTTGAAATACCATCCTGTTTTGTTTCCTGATAAGACATGTAACTAATGCTAGTTTATAATACATCTTACTTCCCATCATCTCAATACTCAAGTTAGTGATATATAGTTCCCATTTCTGAATATTTAGTGGTGTGTAAAAATCCATAACATCTCATTTATAATATGTTTTTGTAATATATTTTTGTAATTATATACAGTCAACTTTTAGACTTAAATGTCCTGAATTTCACCTCTTTGTTTTAGAATCAACATTTTCTATGTGTAGGAAAAAAACTCTCTGTTTGCCTGGCCCTTGTATTGGACTCATGGTAAACAACTGTTAATGCTTTCACCCTTGGTGAACAATAGTATATTGTAATAGTTTCAGAGGTCTGTTAGTTCATCACACTCTGCAAGTTTTGGTTAAGCTTTCAACCAGTTGAGTTCCCGTCTCATTATTGTTAAAATGTTTGAAAGTCGAAGTCCTATCTGGCTATTTGTTTGACTTTCTGTATATGCATTCTTCTCAACCTCAATATACAAATAGTCCTTGTTGACAGTCCAAACAGTCTTATTGTCTTGGAAAAAGTCTTACTTCCCCCATTCTCTCCATTTCTTTAACTAGAATCCTTGATGGTTCAACCAAGACAAAATTAACTCTTAGCATCCGGCTATACTGAGCAGTTTGTCATATAATATTATGTCTTGATAAAGTCATATTTTTGAGACATAATTCAAAAGGTCCACAACACTTAGTACATACTGTTGTTGATGGAGTACTGTGTATTTATAAGTGTACTTTTCCCACAGCAACTAACAGTTTTTTCCAGAGAGATGCATTTAATCAGTTCAGCGATAGTTCATAAGACAGAGGTATAGACAAGGCAGATGACAGGATACTTAGAATATTCATGCAATCATTAGAAACCTTCAGAGAACCTTCCTGTGACCCTTTCTAATGTGATATTTAGCTAAAAATAAGCTTCCTTAATATACACATTTTTCCCATTCAGTGCAATGGCAAGTACTCTGATTGGCCACTTTTAGTAGCATGTTTGATCTTATGGCCCTGATTTTACTAAGACGTGAGTCTACTAGCAGACTCTGAACATTCAGGCAGACTCAGTTAAATCAATCAAGACCTGTCAGTCTTCTGAGCGGCGTCTAGCAATCTCATTGACGAACGTCTACTTTGCTTATTAGTAAATGTGGAATCGCGTCTGGCACATTTTTAGGTGCAATACCGGATATGTTCGCTAGATGGCGCACACGCGCGGGCATTGTAGCATTGGTGTTTTTCTCTAGCATAAGAGAATATTTAGAATGTAACATAATTAGTACACCTATATTATAATTTTTTTTTTTTGCTGTTTCTCCAAAATGATCAGACAACTAATGCATTTACTAATGAATGTCATACATTCTATTTTCAAATGTTAAACATTTTCACACTTATATCTCAAATAATTTGGATACTTCTAATTTCCCAATATAATGATATATCTTCATTCTCTTTAATCACGTAACTATTCTATGTTAAAGTCAAATGCAGCGCTATAAATGCATGTGATCAATAATGAACGCATGTAAAAACCAAAAAGTGCAAATAATTGCAATAATGATGTAAAATGGTAAATGGTGCTAAAATAAGTTCATATAATCATTCCTAAATAATGGAATGTCCTTCATGTGAGAGTACCAACTCAGGGAGTGCCTATGAATGGCACGTGTGGTTTTCTCCGTGATGGACAGTAGTGCATGAACTCGTGAAAGATAAACCACCCTTGGGACTGGTCTACACTCACCAGAACAAAAGTATTAATGCGCATGGGTTATACACATCACACATCTGGGGGTGCAGCGGTATTCTGGCAGCTATGGGTTAGTCATCCAGCTCCAGCCATCCATCCATTTATCAGGGTGGGTGCCCAAATGGTCCTGGGGAGGAATTAGCTCAGCCACAGGAGCCAGAAAGGTGCTTAATAGTGTAGTACACTGTCACAAGGGTGGATGACCTTTCACGAGTTCATGCACTACTGTTCCTGGTAATATTTATCTTGTGTAATACCATTTTAGTAGTCTATATAATTTGACCAGTGCTCGCTTTATCATTTTTAAACAATGTAACTATTCTACATTGTATCTCAAACTGTGTTTCCCACAGTGGTTTAGTGGTTAGAGCTCAGAACTTGCAGCGCTTGGGTCATGGGTTTTAATCCCAGTCATGGCTACATCCCAGTTTGCATACTTTTCCTGTATGGATGTGTTTCTGCCAACACTCAGAAGACATGCTAGGTTCATTGGACCTAGTTACATGGCTGAGTTTCTGCCCTTAGATTATAAGCTCCTTGACATTTATATGAACGTTAAAAAAATGGAGATCAATTTTCTGGGTTGTGTCAGTGCCAGGAATATTGATCAATCAATTATGATTTTGCCTAATCACTAGAAAGTGGATGAATGTTACCTGCGTCCTGTTCTTCTGCCAATTAGGAAATGTGCAAGTTTCATGCTGTGTATATTTCATTGTAACTTTTTTCTCTTTCTTTTAAATCTGTCTCCTTATACAACTTGACCCCCTCCCCACCCCATCATCACCTGTCCCATATGCAAATCTATCCCCACTCTTTTTAACTATTTACTGATCAAGTGAATGTGTCTCATTTTCTATCAGCTACAGCTCAGATCTCACATTATTATACGATTGCTGATTGTATATCACCATTAGTCTGATTGAATTCACAATCCCTGGTCAGTCCCCGTTCCCTTACCTCTAATAATCTTTAGGACCAGTTCGCACTACATGTGTTTCAGTTGCTTTTTCGGCATCACAAACGCACAGAAAGAAGGTTATATGGTTGTCAATGTCATAGTTCACATCAGCGCTTGCATTTTCAGTGCATTGCAGGTGCTGTAAACAAAGTTGACCACGCTGCATTGTTTCTGCACAGAACTGTACTGGAACACATTGAAATGTCCTTGAATGTACTAAAACGCACGTCCCTAATTAAATTGAATAAAAAGAAAGTAGAAAAAACTAACTGGAAGGGATACAAAAATGCAATGCAACATGTCCAAAACGCATCCAAAATGTACTGGAACACACTAAACATGCATGCCAAAAGGGCATGCAAAAACACATCAGGAACACATCTAGACTGTTTCTATAGTGTGAACTGGCCCTTAGGACTTGTTCACACCATGGAGGTGCAGAAACGCATGCAAGAACACACATTTTCCAGCACAGCAAAGAAATGCAATGCCCTTTGCAAATGTGCACAGTTAGGTGCAACACACTTTTAAAATAATATGCCTGCAGTATTTTTGCATGTTCCCACACATTAGGCAGGCCATTGAAATTAACGAGCTCAGGAAAAAAAAAAAAAGTAAAAAATGCCCCATTCACACAGGTCCTCTGGTACCTGTACAGCATGAATGAGGGGGTTGTTTATGTGGCTAGAGCCGCCTGTTACACTATGGGGACACAGCAGCTGTATGAACACAGGTTTTAATCTGACAGGTGTGAAGGCATGGGGAAGTGGCCCTGAATGCTCACTGTCTGTGTTCAGGGCTGTACACCTGCACCCATATGCTTGTCAAATTATGACCTGCAACAATTCCATAGTGTAAACATAGGTTGCCTGCAAACGGCGATAGCCACAAAAACCAACCACTGATTCCCACTCTACAGGCCACAGCACCCATGTGAATGAGCCCCAAGACCTCAATTACACACACAGCTTTATTTATGAACTCAGTACAGTTTTTATCATTTAGATTTCACAGGAATATGGTTGGGATTATGTCCATTAATAATGTTTTTAGTGTATTTTTACCATAAATGTAATTTGGATATTTTCTCTGGCGGTGGGGGGCTGTCTGGTATGCTGTACGGGGCCCCATGATATCTAACAGTGGCCCTGGGTGTATGCTTGTGTCTGTGCCACCTGTATAGTTAGGAAGAACCTTGAACCTACAGTTGCAAGAAAAAGTATGTGAACCCCTTGGGATTACGTGGAGTTTTGCATGAATTGGGCATAAAATGTGCTCTGAACGTCAACTAAGTCACAACAATAGAAGAACACAGTCTGCTGAACATAATACTACACAAACATTAGATGTTGCCATGGTTTAATTGCACATAACATGTAAACATTCACAGTGCAGGGAGGAAAAAGTATGTGAACCTTTGGACTTAATAACTGGTTGGCCCGTCTTTTGGCAGCAATAACCTCAACTAAACGTTTCCTGTAGTTGCAGATCAGACCTGCACAACGATCTGGAGTAATTTTGGACCACTCCTCTTCACAAAACTGTTTCAGTGTAGCAATATTCTTGGGATGTCTGGTGTGAATCGCTCTCTTAAGGTCATGCCACAGCATTTCAATCGGGTTGAGGTCAGGACTCTGACTGGGCCACTCCAGAAGGCGTATTCTGTGCTGTTGCAGCCATTGTTTTGTTGAATTACTTGTATGCTTTGGGTCATTGTCCTGTTGCATCACCCATCCCCTGCGGAGCTTCAGTTGGCGGACAGATGGTCGTACGTTTTCCTGCAAAATGTCTTGATAAACTCTGGAGTTCATTTTCCCATCAATGACAACAATCCGTCCAGGCCCTGAGGCAGCAAAGCAGCCCCAAACCATGATGCTCCCTCCGCCATGTTTTACAGTGGGGATGAGGTTTTGATGTTGGTGTGCTGTGCCTTTTTTTCTCCACACATAGTGTTGTGTGTTCTTCCCAAACAACTCAATCTTGGTTTCATCTGTCCACAGTATATTTTTGCCAGTAGTGCTGTGGAACATCCAGGTGCTCTTTTGCAAACTTCAAATGTGCTGCAATATTCTTTTTGGACAGCAATGGCTTCCTCCGTGGTGTCCTCCCATGTACTCCATTCTTGTTTAATGTTTTCCTTATTGTAGATGTGTCAACAAAAATGTTAGCATGTGCCAGAGATTTCTGTAGGTCTTTAGCTGACACTCTGGGATTCTTCTTTACCTCATGCAGCATTCTGTGCTGTGTTCTTGCAGTCATTTTTACAGGACGACCACGCCTAGGGAGAGTAGCAACAGTGCTAAACTTTCTCCATTTGTAGACAGTCGGTCTTACCGTGGACACATGAACATCAAGGCTTTTGGAGATACTTTTGTAACCCTTTCCAGCGTCATGCAAGTCAACAATTCTTGATCGTAGGTCTTCTGAGAGCTCTTTTCTGCGAGGCATGGTTCACATCAGACAGTGCTTCTTGAAACCAGTAAACCCAAAACAGGTGTGTGTTTTTTAAGGGCAGGACAGCTGTCAGCAACACATCCAATATCATCACACTGATTGGAGTCAAGGTTGGCTCACTCCTGCCTCCAATTAGCTCTAGGAGAAGTCATTAATCTAGGGCCTCACATACTTTTTCCTCCCTGCACTGTGAATGTTTACATGTTATGTGCAATTAAACCATGGCAACATCTAATGTTTGTGTAGTATTATGTTCAGCAGACTGTGTTCTTCTATTGTTGTGACTTAGATGACGTTCAGAGCACATTTTATGCCCAATTCATGCAAAACTCCACGTAATCCCAAGGGGTTCACATACTTTTTCTTGCAACTGTATGTACCTCAATGGATCTAGGAATTGGACATGTTTTCAACTGAAAATACAACAATTATTAGTAATGTTTCCCCAGCAAATGAGGATCAGCTCCTCTGTGGAGAACAGCGATCTCGCCATGTCCAGATGTGGTCTGGAATTCCACAAAAGAACAATTCACAAAACTAAAAAAATAGACTTGCAAATTACCACTAAACTCTCCTAACTACACTCCCATCCACTCACACCCCACACTTCCGGGTGTGTGCAAACGTCCTTCCGCAAACGTCATGACGTATTTCCGGTATGACAGCTGCTCTAGCGCCTCCTCCAACAGCCGTCTTGGCGTTTATTTGTGCACCATAGCAATTTTACATGCGGCTCCATTGTGTATATGATATTCGCAAATATATGTTTGCAGTTCTATTGTAGATTTGGCATTGGTGAATGTATGCTTGCAGCTATACTGTGTATATATGAGATCGGCGAATATATATTTGCCAGTAAAGGCCCAAAGTCAACATAAATTGGGGGCCCCAATTTATTACTGTTAAGTGGATTGTAGAAAAAGAATAGCTAGCTGCACATTGAACACGACCTATTCATTGGTACAGAACATGGTCTTGTCACGAGTGGTCACATCAAAAGCCGATTTAGAAATTGTACGATGTACAGTGAAGATGCTGATTTCCTTATGATTTGCAAGACATCTGACACAGATATCTATGCAAATCGTCACAAAAGTAGTACATGTACTACTTTAGAAATCAGTGTCGGAAACGCACCCATGTGACTGCTCTAATAGCAAACAATAGGGTGCGACTTGGCATACGATTTGCAAGTCGCATGCCATGCAAATCGCATGCCAAGTTGCATCCAGGGTGCACAATTTCAGGTGCAATTTGGAAATTGAAATTGTACCTAATATCCGATCTAATGAATGTGGATGTGAGTGTCTTAATGTAGGCGATTTGCTGCAGCACAATTTCAAAAGTAGTTCTCGTCTAACTTTTTCAGCATTTTGTAGTGATTTTCACATATAGACTACAATAGAAATCGCAATGCAAAACACAATTGAAAACGCAATAACTCATTGGTAAATCTACAGAAAACACGGTGAAATTGCCAACAAAAAGCACAATTTTTAAATCACATCTAGTGTGAACCAAGCAGACAATTCAACAAAGGAAATAAATCTTTGAAGGCATGCGGTATCTGCATGCTCAGATAAGGGTCTGTTATGGATTTGGGGAAGGGGGGGGGGACTCCATGCCATTAATTTAATTTTTTTTTATTAATCCATTTCTTTCGCTCACTCTTCTCATGTTTGACAAACTTTCCCAAAAGGATGTGGAGTGCAAACCAGCATTATCCAATCAATCATTAGTCCAGGCCCCTTATCTCATCCCATCATTTGACATTCACATAAGGTGCTACTTTAAAGGTGTTTGAACAGACAAGGCCTCATTCTAATTCACATTCTAGGGATCATTTAAACAGAAAGCAAAGATGCTGCCACCAGCACATGTATGTTAGAGTAGTCACACAGAGATCATGCAAATTCATTGCTGTGGTTGGATTCAAACCAACAACCCTAGCGTTGTGAGACAGTAGTGCTAACCACTAATCCACAGAGTTGTTGAACACTAATCCTTCCTGTATTTCTCTGTGGTGTGAATCAATCCTAAATCCCTGGGCAAGGTCAGCCAGATATCTCAATGTCATTGTCAGAGTCGAACCCTTATAGAGGGATCAGAGGTGGAAAATGATCCGTGGGCACAGGAGGCCTGGGGGGATGGGGGATGAGGGAGGGTTGGGTAGGAGGGAGATTTCAGGGGGGGGGGGATAGGGAGGATGGGGTTTTTAGGGGTAACACTCTGTATAATGGGCGAGAGAGAGATAGGAAAAGAGAGAAAGGATAAGACATGAAAGATGGAAGATCTCCGATTTATAACTTATAATGTAAAGGGATTGAATTGCCCTGGGAGGAGATTTAAATTATTTAAGGATGCTACAGTATAGGGAGGCTTCGGTGGTATTCCTGCAGGAGACACACACTAGAGATTAAGTCAAATATAAAGTTGTACTCTAGAAGTTACCCTACATGGTTTTATGTGGATTCCCCAATCAAGAGAGCTAAGGGAGTAGCAATAGGGTTTTTGAAAAAAATGTAAGGCTGGAGATAGAGATGAGAGAGAGGTTGATCCTAAGGGAAGATTTCTGTTTTTTAAAGGGTAGATTACAAGAGCAAGAATGTACAATTGTAAATATCTACTGCCCAAATAAAAAGACCAGAAGTTTTTCTGAAGGGTGTCCTGAGAAAACTGATGGCCTATTAAGAAAGGACGTTTGATAGTGGCAGGTGATCTGAATTTTTGTATGGACTCACAAATGGATACGACATCTTCTGTGCAAAGAGATGGAGGTAGAGCTCTGAGAATCCTGAAGAGGGTGATCCAGGAGTGTCAACTGGTGGATATTTGGAGAGTGATTCATGGAAAAGAGAGAGATTATACCTTCTTCTCTAAAGCACACGAGATGTACTCCAGATTGGATTATATATTAGTAGATCATCAGCTTATAGATTTTGGTGGATAAAGTAGAAATTGAGGCGATGTCTTTTCGGATCATGCCCCTGTTTTTAGCTTGAAAATGAGGTGGCATAGGACGATTGACAGGAGGGATAGGTTGGAAGCTGAACGAGGCTCTCCTCCTGGATCAGGAAGTGGATCGAAAAATTAGAGAGAAGAGATTGAAAGATATTTTCGAGAGAATGAGACAGGGGAAGGTATCGATGGCTACAGTGTGGGAGTCCCATAAGGCTTATATAAGAGGTATCCTGATTGCGTCTGGGGCAAAAAAGAAAAGGGAAAGAAGAGAAAAATTTACTGGGCTGTTAAAAGAAATAGTTGCGTTAGAGAAGCATAATACATAAAAATAAAAGATCAGAAAAGATAAAATCAGAAGGTGATAAAAAAGACACCGCTCTCTCCTGGTTCTTCTCCTACCTATCCCAACGCTCCTTCAGCGTTTGCTACAACGGCGCCACCTCCTCTCCCCTCCCCTCTCTGTTGGGGTCCCCCAGGGCTCTGTCCTTGGACCCCTTCTCTTCTCCATCTACCCCTCCTCCCTTGGCAAACTCATACACTCCACGGCTTCAACTACCACCTCTATGCTGATGATACTCAAATCTACCTATCCACCCCTCACCTCACCCCCACATTTCTCCGCCCGCATCACTCACCTCCTAAACGACATCTCTGACTGGATGTCGCTCCATTTCCTCAAACTCAACCTCTCCAAAACCGAGCTTCTCGTCTTTCCCCCTTCCCGAGCCCTGCCCCCCCCCCATCCTTTCCATCACTACCAACAACACCACACATCAAACCCGCCCCGCAAGCCAAGGTCCTATGGCGTCATTCTGGACTCAAACCTTTCCTTTCAACCTCATATCAAATCTCTCACAAACTCATGCAGGCTCCACCTCCGGAACATCTCCAAGATACGCTCCTTCCTTACCCCAGACACACCACTAAACTACTCGTTCACTCCGTCTGATTATCTCACGCCTTGACTACTGCAACTCCCTCCTCACCGGTCCTACCCCAGTGCAAACTCACCCCGCTTCAGACCATCCTGAACTCAGCTGCCAGACTCATCCACCTCACCAGCCCGCTCCACACCTCTGCCACCCCCCTCTGCCTTCTCCCTCCACTGGCTCCCCATTGCCCAACGCATTAAATTCAAACTGCTCACTCTGACCTATAAAGCCATTCACAACACTGCCCCTAACTACCTCACCGACCTGATTCCCAGATACCACCCTACCCGTACCTTCGCTCTTCACAGGACCTCCTTCTATCTTGCTCCCTGGTCTCCTCCTCCCACGCACGACTGCAAGACTTCTCCAGGTCCTCCCCCCATCCTCTGGAACTCACTACCCCAACCCATCAGACTGTCACCTTCCCTCCTCACCTTCAGGCGCTCCCCTGAAAACCCACCTCTTCAGGGAAGCCTACCCCACCCTCACCTAACAGCCGCTGCCCTTCCCTCCTCCTTCCACTCCATCCCCCCACAGCCATTTCCTCCTGTACCTCTAACCCCCTCCCTCCTAGATTGTAAGCTCGAAAGAGTAGGGCCCTCTTACCCCTTGTGTGCTGTTTGATGTTACTGCTGTACTGTTTCATGTATTGTCCCCCCTCTATTGTACAGCGCTGAGCAAACCCTTTGGCGCTATATAAACTCGATAAATAAATAAATAAATAAATAAATAAATAAATAAAAAAGAAAGAAGAACTAGAGCTATTGCTGGAGGAGGAGAAGAGAAGAGTCTTAATAAAGTTGCAAGTGAGAGATATAAATGGGGAGATAAACCAGGAAAATATTTAATGAGAGCTTTGAGGAAAAAGAAAAATAGAAATTATATTGAAAAATAAAAAACCCCAAGGGGAAATGGTTTACTCTACTAAAGAGATCATCGAGGTGTTTAAAGAATATTATTATCGCCTCCCAAGACCCAGTAAATATAAATGGAAATGAGAGAAAGACGAAACTAGAAGGGAATATTAAAAAATGCAGTTTACCGAAGTTAAAGTATG
>CATNWA010005106.1:0-14103 GCA_951230385.1 Staurois parvus | reverse complement strand
ATATCAGTGTAATACCTGGGCCACACCCTAATAGAACATCATCCCTAAGTGCGGATGCGAAGAGCGGCAATATAAATCCTTCACAAAGTGCTGATAGGCATGAAAAGCATAAGGGCATGCTCAGGATGGGGAAAGGCTGTCGTGAGCCCAACAGCTAGCTGATATATGATCCCAAGTGGAAAAACTATTAATGCAGAGGTCTCAAATGAAAAGTGCAGTTAGAAATGAATCTGTGCATAATCCTGTTTAAACACAGCTGTGTATTTAATAGCATTTACTAAAATAACAGATGCACTGCTATGGCAGGCAGCTATTTAAAAAAATACACTTCAATCAAGAAAGTCATTAAAAGGGGACTCCAGGCAATCATATAAACATGCAATAATCCTTCTAATTATTCCTTCAAATGTCATCAAATAGTGCCAGAAATGTGAGCATATCTTGTTGTAAACTATACTGTGCACTGTTGTCATCCTTACTTGTGTCAGGTACTGGGGACTGGAGTGGGAGGTACTTGGGTAACACAAAACCTCACCATTGTGTGCAGAGCTGCTCTTACCAATAAGCATGAAGGAATTCATCAGTATGTTTAATATGTATCTATGATCCAGTAGCAAAGCAGTGGTTTGCATAGGGAAGGTGGATTCATAGATAGGCAGGCTTGAGAAAGAGGCACTACCTCCTTGAAAACGCGTAGCAACGCCTCCCCTTCCCCCACACCCCAAGCATCTGATGTCACTGCTGAGGTTCCCACTCTGTCAAACCTGTGACAGTTTGGCTTCCTTGCCTTGACTTACACTCTCTTCAGCGTTTAGTGTTTTAGCTGATGGTTCTTTCACACTGCCTGGGACCACTGATGACGGCTTTTGGGGTACATGACATGCACTTTTTTATTCTTCATGCTCATGTGAGTGAATATTTATTCTTTTATTAATATTTTTTTCTACTGCACTTAAAAGTGCCCTCTTTATTTATGGTCCAAATTGTTGTACATTGTGTGGACACTCTCTAACTTTAGAGTACAGGAAGGTATATTTAAATAGTCAAAATCACGCAAATACCCAACCCTAATCGCGTACAAAGCAGCAAGAACACTAAGAGGATATCCCCTGTAAATCACAAATCAAATAAATAGCTCATGTTGTGCTAAGTGAAATTTACATACATCAAAAAATTAATAAATTAATATACAAATATAACTACCATAATAAATATATGTGAAACAGTCCTTATAAGGTGAATAGAACAGTCCCCTTATTCTGTGATGAGCAATGGAAAATCTTCATTCCAATATAACCACCAACACGAGATTGCACCACCGTGATATCAAATTGGAGGCTTACCAGATCCTTTGACCCCTTAATTATAGGGGGTCAATACATGCCCGATATATATAATTCTGTCCAGGTTTATGTGCCTCAGGTCAGATCATGTGCACCACCCGAGGCTCCTCAAGCCGTCCCAGTGTTATGGGGTCGACATGTACTCATATAAAATAAAGAGGTGACTCTCATACTGCAGTAGGTTAAAGACTAATTTATTAGATGAACAAAAATGCACTTAAAAGCATAGTAGATTAAAAAGCATCAATCAGCAAAAACATACTGTAAAATGGCAATCCTTTACGCAATGACGTCAGAAGGGAGGCTACGAAGCGTTTCGTCATAACCAGACGTCTTCTGGGACTAAAGTTACTAGAACGACTGAACACAAATATAAATATTTTGGGAGCTTTGTGTAGACGGGCTTTTGTTCAATGACAGATGGGTTTTGCGTTCCCATACAAGTCTACGGGAATGCAAAACTTGCTTGAAGCAGGTCAAATGCAGGTCGAAAGCAAGTCATCCTCAAGTCAAAAATACCCATCAATTTATTCTGAATCATCTTAGAAGTGTCTCTAAACTGATTCTATTGACAAAAGCCCAAAGCCCGTCGAACACCAACCCTTAGAAAGTTGTAGAATGCTTCTTCTAGCTCTGCCTGAGCTTTTACAAAGTCGGGATATTTTACCCAGTGCTTTGTAGATAAAAAAAATTGCAGCCTTAGTGATTTCTTAGTGAATTATTGATGCTTGGTAAAAAGCCAACCTTTGAAAGCAATGTTATCATTATATAGGTATTATAGGATTTAGCAAGGGATGATTCTCACCCCATCTGAAAAGGAAGAAAACTATGAGCAGAGCCAAAGAGACAGTGGTACATTTTGGTGGATTTCAAGAACTAATGTTTAATACAAACTAAGATAGCTGTAAGTTTTCAAAAGAACCAAGTGAGAGTTTTAATTTGGAGATTTTTTTTTCCTTCCAAGACCAGAGGGGGAGGGAAGGAAAAGAGGAACCCAATTTCTCTTATGACAAATGAAACATGACAGCAGCTGAAGTGATATATATGTGTTATCACAGCACATGGGGTGTTGTGGGATCCTGCAGCAGAGTTTTATCAGGAAGATTAATCACCACCATCTCAGTAAAACAAGATAAAACCATAAAAAAAACATTTCAGCCTCGCCAACTAGCATGGAAGAATATGTTCTATATTGGGGGAACAAATACTTTTTAATGAAACCTACGACAGTCCAACTGTCCACAGATATATTCTTTTTAAATAAATGCTATACTGTACACCGAGTTATTATTAAATTGTTGCAAAGCTATGCAATTGGCAAGCTTTTCAGTAACCAGCATTGGCCTTGAAAATATGTAGGCCAGCTTTGATGCTCTTGTGCAATGTAACCTGATACAGAATTGTGGTTAAAATTACATTTTGCAGTAAACTGCTTGTTTTTTTATACTTTATTGTAGATAAGTCCAAATGAAGCAGTGGGGCCACATAAACCCTATATCCGTTTGTTACCATGACACAACTCTAATTAAACACTTTCATGCTACCGCACTGCTAGTCATTACATCGGATGTGATGCCGCTTGTTTCCCCAAACATTAACATGAGGGCCATAAGAAGGGCAATAGGATGATTATCGGACAGCATAATACATCTACCATTGCTTCCATGTGAGAAGTCATTTTTCAAACACACAAATGGATTCTCCGAACAATGTAAATGATCCCATGAACTCTAGAAGAAGGTAATAGATAGAATTCAATTTAGCCACTTATGAAGGTGAATAAACTGGGAAAAAATTCACCCAGTAGATGTCAATCACACGTTACCTGAAATCTTAATAAGCTAATGTGAGTGATGCTGTTAAATGAACAAGAAAGGACAATTTTGATAAGGCAATGTGTATGTCAATGTCAGTAGAAATAAAGATCTTTCAATGGTTAGATCATCACTTAAAGAAGACCTGTCATTTCAGAGCTCAATGGAGTCTTCAGCATCAAAGGGTTGCCTGTACACATGCTATAGGGAGTTTGCTTGCTACTATACATGCTGTAGAGCAATTGCTTACAGTGGTGTTCATGTTCATAATTTTCCTGACTGGACACCACATTAGATAACGATCCATACTCCATAAAGAGCAACTCTAGTCATTTGAATGTTTTTGGCTATATAAATTAAAGTAATCAATTACACTTAACCATTTAATAAATGAAATAAATTGTTTTTAGGTATAATTTTAAAATATAAACTGTATGTATATGGGGGTAGTCATATTTGCGTAGTAGGCTTTACTTTCTTTGAGCTTTGCTGATCATTTTATCTTAGTGTATGTCCACTGCATAGGCCCTGTCTGACTGAACAAAGGTCTCTAATAGGGATAAGACAAACATACCTGGGTTTGGTTCAAGGGGGTTTTAGTGAACATTATTGAAGTTCTGGTGTTAAATCCAAACTCCATCAATGTCAATGGGAGCTATTTTTTTTCTAAACAGTAATGACATTTTCAATGCTAATAAACAAGGAATTGTAAAAGAAGTGGCAAAGGGGACTGAGTACTGCCCTGGGGAACATGTACCAAAGCAAAAAGAATTTTCTAAAATATCAATTCCGTTTGGCCAATGCACAGATGCGACTAATGCATCAGTGCACCCTCCCACTTCTGACACTCATCCAAAGCCACATCATGATCTGTGATTGCTGTGTCACGTGGATCACTGATCAGGGTACTGAGCCACCGCGATTGGCCCTGGTACCATTTAATCACAGTGTTCACATGTCAAGTAGTAAACAATGGCTGTCATTTATGGTGCCATTGCTTGCTACTGTGCTCTGTGTGATTTGTCACAGTGATCACATGGTACAGGGTCAGTCACAGTGGTCCTGCACCATGTGATAGTTTTGGCCAATCACAGCCAATATTGAATTCTATGGACTAAGATTGGGATGCCATTAAAGTTCATGTGCGTGTAAAGGCAGGCGTCCCAATACTTTTGGCAATATAGTGTATATACCAGTTTGTAGACTCTAAAACTTTCACACAGACTAAATAATAAACACTGATTATGATTATTTATTTGCAACATTTTATAACAGAAACTTTTTTTGGTATTTTTTTGTTTATATAGCAAAAAATAAAAATAAAACAGTGTTGGTTAAATATCACAAAAGAAATTTCTGCCTGTCTACAAAAAATGATAAATTAACTTGGGTACAGTGTTGCATGCCTGAGTATTTGTCATTCAAAATGTGACAGCACTAAAAACTGAATAATGGCCTGGGCAGGAAGTGGTGAAAATGTTCGGTCTTGAGGTGGTTAAATGGCAACAATAAAAATGCTAAATTTCTATAATTAGCCTGCATGGGCTGAATTACTTGACCTGGTGCTTTTGGCCACTAAGGGGGTGAAATCGCTTACGGGTATTCTCCATGCAGGTAAGATTTTGACTTTTGATGAATTGAAGGCTAAATTTGAACTTCCAAATTTTTTTTTTTTTTGCGATATTTGCAATTAAGACATGCCTTTGTGTCAAAGTTTTGTTCCACTGCCTTGGAGACTCAGCCCTCCTTGAACAGTTGCTCTGTGCAGATTCAATGTCGAAGCCTTTGTCTGCAATATATAAAGAGCCTCTGGCCTTAGAGTGTTGAAGAGAGAAGTGGTTAATAGATGTTCCAGACCTATTGGAGAGGACTGGGATGACATGTGGGATTACACATTCACTCACCTGGTTTCTGCTAGAGACCTTTTGATATAATTCAAATTTCATCATAGGATTTTCTTTATGCCTGCCAAACTTGCCACTAATATACTGATCCTCATCTGTGGAGTGCTGGCATGGTACATTTGCCTTGAGATTTTATTCCCGTGTTTTGGAATTGTTTTTTATTTAGCAGCTCTTGGAGGAAGTCCCCCAGTTACTTCCAATTCTGCTGACTGTCTTGGTTTGTTTGCTGGGCCATGTGGAGTTGCTAACCCTACCAGAGCACACAGAACAGTCCTCAGCATATTACTATTTTAGGCTGGTAAAGCAATTATGCTGCACTGGAAAAAAAAAATGCTGCTCCCTAACTGACATTTTGGAAGGGGTTAGTATATTCTGCATTACCCTTTTATTAAGCTACCTATTTGAATAGAGTATTTCCAAAACAATTTGAGAAGGTCTGGCATAGCTGGGTATCCATGTCTACTTTGGAAAAACAAGAAAAGAAAGCGCACTGGCCTAGTGTATTATCCCAAGGGCATTTGTTTGTAATTGAATAAAACCATAAATATACTCACAAACCAAGGTTTGGAATCAGCTTAAAAACAATAGTGTATCCACAGACATAATGATGATAGGTGGGACCTGGAAGGATAAACGCACCACAGATGCACCGTCCAGGTATCTGCACTGGCTTACGTTTTCAGGGCAAACCCTCTTCATCATAGCCAGACAGATAGGGTCTATTTGTTGGTAATTAAATCCTAAAATGTCAATGGCATGAGAACCATAGACTCCTCCTAGGGGCCAGCCAACTTGGGGAGTGCAGTGCAGTGTACAGCTCAAAAAAAGATAAATCTAAGTCACATATGTAATAAGATCTCAGCATGTTATTTAGGACTATAAGACTTACCCAATAGGCAAGAGGACATATATCCAATGTTCCACTGTAATAAAGTAGAGAGTAGATATGTAAAACCATAAAAGCAGCAGATTATATGTGTGTATCAACAATATGAACAGAGGTAAATGTAAAGTGTGCCCGAAAACTTACTAATGATCGATGACGCCAAACCAGGGGGTGGAATACATAAGACATGTGTGTTCATGTGTATTTTAAAGCTGCTGTCCATTGTGTGCACCCATAGAGCTACAAACACACACCTCTCGGGAAGGAAGTGTAGAAATAAGCAGGTGGCTCATGGAGCGCACGCCACTAGAGAGAGGGCAGAAGTTGTGGCTAGAGTGGGTTCCCTGTATACTTCCATTTTGGCAGTCACTGTGACCTTGTGAGCACACACTGTAGCTATGGGTGCCCCGCTAATAGACAGTGCCCATACGTACACACTAGAGATCTTTTTAACAGGGGGCTCCGTGACATATATATATATATATATATATATATATATATATATATATATTTATATACACATATAGTTTGACTCTAGGTTTTCATGTCAAGTCAAAAAAATATTTTAAAGTATTTAAAATTATGCAGTAAATAGCACACATAATATGCAGTAAAGATGTTATCAACTGTACTGCCTCAGTATGACATATAAGACACAAATTGGAAATTAAAATGATATGAAAACACCTTTTTTCCATGAAACATCATGGATAAAAATTATTGTTAATAGTATAATGGGATCTTCCATCATAAATTAGAGTGCAAATTGGCAGAGCATGAGAGCTAAAACTAATGAGACATACAAATTGTACATATACACATGTATATATGCATGTACACCAAAGTGCACTTATATTATGTAAAGAAAAGTGGTCAAATGGCTAATAATAGTAATGATGAAGTATTAATGTGAGAATGGCAGGAAAAAGAGAGAAGGGGGGGATCCTGACCTCAGGATCCCTAAGACAGCTTTACAGACATCTGAGAAAAGAGGGGGCTCTAAAACAGACTTCTAGATGAGATTGTGAACCTTGGCCTCTTAGGGCTATGCTACCCAGAGTGAAAATCCAGTAGGTTCCTCTCTTACATAGCCTCTGGTGTCTTCATTCGGGATCAAGCTCTGCTCCTATGGCCTCAATACCAAAGACCCTGATGTTTTTCTTTAAAATTACAGGGAACGGAATACTTCTCTTTACCCCACACTTCTCAGGGGCGAGAAGTGCAACCTACGTAGAGGTGGCCACATGAGCACTTGATACAGTAGACCACAAAGGTGGTACCACAGTTAATAAATTGTCTGATTTTGTGTGATCTACCACCTGCCCCCATGACTTGTTTACAGTGCCATATGAACTGGCATGTGCCGCAGTTCCTACTAGTGCATCTAAAACTTTAGGATTTAAGTCCCAACAAATAGACCCTATCTGTTTGGCTGTGATGAAGAGGGTTTCCCTCGAAACGCATAAGCCACTGCAGATCCCTAGACGGAGCGCATGTGGTGCGTTTATTCTTCTGGGTCCCACCCATCATCATTGTGCCTGTGGATACACTATTGTTTTAAGCTGATTCCAAACCTTTGTTTGTGAGTATATTTATGGTTTTATTAACTTACAATAAACATCCTTGGAATAATGCACTAGGCAAGTGCCCCTTCTTTTCTTGTTTTTCCACAGTGGGCTTCTGAATATCCCCCAGTCAGTTGAAGGCTGTAAGGCCATTTTGGCCATTCTGACCACTTGGGTCAATTTGCCTGAACATTTACATGTACTGTTGGTCAGGATTCTCCAGATCCATGGGCAGGAGATTTGGTACAGATTTATATCCATGTCTACTTCCAATGCTTAATCACCCCTAGAGGTGTTTGGAGGAGAATTTTGTGATTCCTATTCATGAGATATTACTGTTTTGCTCTCCTATATCACTTAGCTCCATTGGGGGCTGGCCGATACTATCATGTAGTACTTTAGATATTTCAGGGTTTCTGTTTTTGCTGGGTATTTGTGATTTGTAAAATTATGGTGATCTTTTCTAGGCTTTTTACTTCACCTCTGACTTGTCACTGTTGGTCTGGTAGACTGTTTGTACCTGTTATCCAGGTTGAGATGGTACTGCACAGGAAGAAGAAGAGTATGGGTAGTTTTGGTTATTGCATTTCATGTTATTAGTAGTTGGGGCTATTAAGACAACTTCAACCGTGTTTTGCTTTTGTCTTTATATCTCAGATTTAGTATTTTTGCATTTTCTCACATCTAGTTTGCTTTTTTATTTTTGTTATTTCTTTTTATCTCTACAAAGCCTTAATAAAAATTAATTTAAAAATAGTATGGGGAATGCCTAAAATCTGCCTGTGAAGTGGCAAAACTGTATGATGTAAACCTTCTAGGCATGCACCAAAATTTTGGTGGCCGAAATGTTTTGTCCGAAACACCCCTATTGGCCATTTGCCGATATGAAAAAAGCATCGATATGGGTGCTGAAAAAACCCTGCCGCCTGCTGCTGCTGCCCCTCGCCACCACCCCTTGCTGCCGCCACCGGCCGCCGCTTAGTAGTTCTCAGCCTTACCTGAGAAAACATCAAACGATCCCGGCGCTGGGCATAGAGATTAGTGAAGGAAAGATGGTCTTCACTCATCTCTATGCCCTTGGAGGACCGGAGCGATGTCACTTCCAGTTCCCGCCATTTTTTTTTTTTAAAGCACTAGATCAATGCTTTTTTTGATCTAATGCTTTACATTGCAGAGGAGAGATGTGGGGGTCTTATTGACTCCATATCTCTTCATAAAGAAGACCTGTCTCTAATTATTTCTATCACAAGGGATGCATGCATTCCTTGTGATAAGAATAAAAGTGATTAAATTTTTTTTTAAAAGGGACGGTGCAAAAAAAAAAAATTATAATTAAAAAGTTTACAGTGCCCTTGTCTCCCCGTGCTCGCACATAGTGGTGAACACATATGTAGGCCATGCCCACATATGTAAACGGTGTTCAAACCACACACGTATGTCAGAGCAAGAGCAATAATTCTCACACTAGACCTCCTCTGTAACTTTACACTACTAACCAGTAGAAATTTTTAAAGCATCACCCATGGAGATCTTTAAGTACCACGATTTCACACCATTCAACAAACGTGCGCAATTTTAAAGCGTGACACGTTGGGTATCTGTTTGCTCGCCGTAACATCCTCTTTCATAATTTACCAAAAAATTGGGGTATATATTGTAGGGGTCTTTTTTTGTTTTATAATCAAAGTATATTTTTTTCTCAAAAAATATATATTCATTTTTAAAACTGCACATTTCGGTTTCAGTTTTTGGCCAAGTGCATTTTGAATTTTCGTTTTTGGCTCCAGAATTTTCTTTTCGGTGCACCACTAAAACCTACCATGGCAAAACTGAAATTTACAAAGAAAAAAACTGCTGTTTTATTTGCCTGCAAATAACACTTCACTTCTGTGTGGCTGAGTATTTCCTTCATTTATACCAGTCCCTTATTCTAGATGAGGATCTGGTATGGATGTACTAGATGAACTACACAAAAAAAGTGCGTATTTCCCTATAAAAATTAAGGAACAAAAAACAAGGAAAAAGTGTGGGACCCCCTAAAATCCATATCAGACACCTATTATGAAGCTTGGCAGGCCAAGACAGGGGGGCACAAGCATGCATCACCCATCCTCAACCATACCAAGCCTTCAGCATGGGGATACCTTGCCAGGGGGAACTATGATGGCAAAGCACCTTGTCCTCATGTTTATGAGGACAAGGGGCTTTTACCTTTTATTATTATTATTATTATACAGTATTTATAAAGCACCAACAGTTCGCTTGGCGCTGTACATTACAATGGGAGACAGAACATGCGACATGCGACAGTACAATAACAATACAATGCGATACACGAGGGGTTCAAGGACCCTGCTTCTTGGAACTTACAATCTAGAAGGGAGGGGACAGTGGTACAGGAGGAAATAGCTGTGGGGGATGGAGTGGTAGGAAGAGTGGAGTAGGTCAGGAATTAGCAGAGGGTGGAGTCGGCTTCCCTGAAGAGGTGGGATTTCAGGGTGCACCTAAAGGAGAGGAGAGTAGGTGATAGTCTGATGGATTGGGGTAGGGAGTTCCAGAGTATGGGTGACGCCCTGAAGAAGTCCTGGAGGCGGGCATGGGAGGAGGAGACTAGGAAACTAGAGAGACGGAGGTCTTGTGAGGAGCGGAGAGTGCGTTTAGGGTGGTACTTGGATATTAGGTCGGTGATGTAGTTTGGGGCAGTATGATGGACAGCTTTGTACATCAGTGTTAGGATTTTGAATTTGATCCGTTGGGCAATCGGAAGCCAGTGGAGGGATTGGCAGAGGGGGGTGGCGGAAACGGAGCAGTTGGTAAGATGGATGAGTCTGGCTGCCATATTCAGGATCAACTGAAGCTGGGATAGCCTGTGGCGAGGCAGGCCAGTGAGGAGGGAGTTGCAGTAATCGAGTCGTGATATGATGATGGAGTGGATGAGCTGCTTAGTGGTTTCTGGGGTTAGGAACGGGCGTATTTTGGTGATGTTGCGGAGGTGGAGTCTGCATGAGTTTGTTAGTGATTGGACTTGGCGCTGGAAGGATAGATTGGAGTCAAGAATGACACCAAGTACTCTGGCGTGCGGAGCAGGCCTGATGGTGTCGTTGTTTGACATGATGAAGAAGTCAGTGGGGGGTGGTGTGCGGGCTGGGGGGAAGACTAGGAGCTCAGTCTTGAGAGGTTCAGTTTAAGGAAGTGGAGCGACATCCAATCTAATATGTCGTTCAGTAGGCTTGTGATTCAGACGGAGACTGAGGGGGTGAGGCGAGGGGTCGAGAGATAGATTTGCATGTCGTCGGCATAGAGCTGGTAGTTGAAGACGTGAGAGTGTATCAGTTGGCCAAGGGAGGAGGTGTAGATGGAGAAGAGAAGGGGCCCCAGGACAGAAGCCTTGAGAGATCCCAACAGAGAGGGGGAGTGAGGGGGAGGTGGTAGCGTTATAGGTAACGCTGAAGGAGCATTGTGTTAGGTAGGACGAGAGCCAGGAGAGAGCGGAATCTCTGAGGCCAAGGGAGTGTAGTTTTTTGAGGAGGAGGGGGTGGTCGACTGTGTTGAAAGCCGCGAAGAGGTCGAGGAGTAGGAGCACTGAATAGTGGCCATTAGCTTTGGCGGTTAGCAGGTTGATGGAGAGTTTGAGTAAGGCGGTTTCGGTGGAGTGTAGGGGACAGAAGCCGGACTGTAGGGGATCGAGGAAGTTGTTGTCGTTGAGGTGGGAGCTTAGGCGATTGTAGACTAAGCGCTCGAGGAGTTTGGATGTGAATGGCAGCAGAGAGATGGGTCTAAGGTTGTACCTGGCTTGAGGTCCTGGTAGTCTGTGGATAGAGGGATTATAAAATTCTGTAATCCCCTGAAAAATAAGGGGGAAGGGGGACAAAATGGAAATAGTACATAAATAGAGATGAGTGAAGTATTCAAAAATTCGATTCGACTGATTCGGCGAATTCGTGGAAAAATTTTGATTCGAGTCGAATATATTCGCTGCGAATTTAACTTATAAAAGGGTGTTTCTAGGCTTCAGAGAGCCTTTATATTAGTGCAGAACACTGTACCTTTAATTTAAATGCCCTTGGAGTCTGCTGGGGAAGAGAAATAATATGACATGCAGATGAGTGCCGTCGATCTTAGAATCACCGCACACTTCACTCATTTGGGCAGTCACGGGGCCAAAACCAGAGTGTGGAGCCACAGTGTGGCGGTGGAGGCAGCAGCAATGGGAGGCCATACAGCACCCTATGACAAAAATGGAAACCACCAGCAGTGTGAGGAGACCTGAAAGTGGCACATGGCAGAGTGTGGCGATGGAGACAGCAGCAATGGGAGGCCGTACAGGGACCCATGACACACTCTGGACCTGGCAGCAGCATGAGGAGGCGGTACAGGGGCCCATGACGGATTACGGGCCTGGCAGCAGCATGAGGAGTAGGTACGGGGGCCCATGGCAGATTACGGGCCTGGCAGCAGCAATGGGAGGCCGTACAGGGACCCATGACACACTCTGGACCTGGCAGCAGCATGAGGAGGCGGTACAGGGGCCCATGACAGATTACGGGCCTGGCAGCAGCATGAGGAGTCGGTACGGGGGCCCATGACACACTCTGGACCTGGCAGCAGCATGAGGAGGCGGTACAGGGGCGCATGACAGATTACGAGCCTGGCAGCAGCAACTTGGACAGGAGGACGTTCAGCTTCTGCACCGTCGGGTGCGTGCTCGCAAACTGTTGTCTCTTGGAAACGTATTCCAAGAAAGACTGCTGACGGAATCCGTGAAGAGGAGTAGCAGGAGAAGGAGCATCTGAACGAGCGGAATATGCCAACAAGCGACAACAGGGGCCCATGACAGATTACGGGCCTGGCAGCAGCATGAGGAGTCGGTACGGGGGCCCATGGCAGATTACGGGCCTGGCAGCAGCAATGGGAGGCCCGTAATCTGCCAGCACCCTATGACAAAAAATGGAACACACCAGCAGTGTGTGAGGAGACCTGAAAGTGGCACATGGCAGAGTGTGGCGATGGAGACAGCAGCAATGGGAGGCCGTACAGGGACCCATGAGAGACTCTGGACCTGGCAGCAGCATGAGGAGGCGGTACAGGGGCCCATGGCAGATTACGGGCCTGGCAGCAGCAATGGGAGGCCCGTAATCTGCCAGCACCCTATGACAAAAAATGGAACACAACAGCAGTGTGAGGAGACCTGAAAGTGGCACATGTTTGGGGCATGATTCATGGCGGATTTAGTCAGTTGTGTCAGGAACTGGTGGTTTGAAATCCAGACTAATCCACGCCTGATTCATTTTCAGAAACGTGAGTCTCTCCACACTTTGGGTGGACAGTCGTGTCCTCCGCGGAGTTACAATACCTCCTGCCGCACTAAACACGCGCTCCGATGCCACGCTACTGGCCGGGCATGACAGCCTTTCAAGGGCAAATTCAGCTAGTTGGGGCCAAAGGTCAAGTTTCATTGCCCAGTAGTCAAGGGGATTGTCTACCTCGGTTGGCAGGGTGCTGTCCAAGTAGGCCTAAGCCTGTTGTTTGAGGTCCTGCTCCAGGTCCACCTGATGCTGCTGCTGCTGCGGCTGGTTAGTAGTTTCCTCACTGCGCTGGTGAAGAAAGCTACTCATCATCGACTGCAGACTGAGGCAGCCGCTGCTGGTGGAGCTGCCACTGCTCCTACCACCCCACCCCTCCCCTGCTGCCATGGCAGCGGAACGTGAGCGCACAGGGCCCACAGTGTCTGAGGATGGACGTTGGCGCAGAAAGGCAGAGACCAGCTGACTACATAGGTGGTTTTTATAGTACGTTATTTTGGCCTCCCTCTCAGCAGGTGTGAAAAAGGCCACCATTTTTGAACGGTAGCGAGGGTCCAACAAGGTGGACAGCCAAAAGTCATCCCTCTGTCTGATGGTTATTAATCGGCTGTCGCTACGCAAGCAAGCGAGCATGCTATGGGCCATTTGTGCCAAGGAATGCGAGGGACTCCCTGCCTCCATCTCCACAGCATACTGCCACGGTGCGTCTGGGTCCTCTGTCTCCTCCTCCTCCTCCTCTACCAGATGCTCCTGCTCCTCCACTCCTGTCCGCTGAGTGGAAAAACCACCCATTTCACTCAATAATACCTGAGCACCAATGTCCTCCTCTACCTCCTCCTCTTCTTCCTGTCCTGCCCCCACAGGGGTCATGTGGCGTTGAGATCTGTGCGCCACGTCTACCGCACCCTGACCAGCCATTGTTAACAGCATTTGTTCCAGGACGTGCAACAGAGGAATGACGTCGTTCATCCCATAGTCCTGCCGACTCACGAATAGCGTGGCCTCCTCAAAGGGCCTGAGCAAGCGCAGGTGTCATGCATGAGCTGCCAATGGCTGACATCTAAGTTACACAGGGAGTACCTTTATCCGCTTGTAACATCAGGAAATCTGTGATGGCCTTTCGCTGTTCGTAAAGGCGGTCTAACATATGTAGGGTTGAATTCCACCTTGTTGCAACGTCACAGCATGAGGAGTCGGTACGGGGGCCCATGGCAGATTACGGGCCTGGCAGCAGCAATGGGAGGCCCGTAATCTGCCAGCACCCTATGACAAAAAATGTAACACACCA
>CATNWA010005105.1:0-14297 GCA_951230385.1 Staurois parvus | reverse complement strand
TTTTCAGGTCTTGGAACCCCTCTAAAAATTTATTTGGGGTCTTTAGGAAAGCCCCTTTTTTGATGGTCTCAAAAGACTGCCTTGTTTTTACTTTTGGTGGTCTCAATGCTACACAAAGCAGAAAAAAAAAAAGTCTTTTTATCTGTTGCTGGCTCTTCAAGTGATTTACCCAGAATTATTCCATAGCCATATAACCCCCAGCAACCTTGGAGAACCAGGATCTACAGAAACCGGGTTGAAAAGACTATTTAACTGTAAAATATTATGGCTGCCCGAGCAGTCAGACAGGCAGCAAACTCTTAAGGCCCTCCAAGAAAACAATTTTTTGGGGAAACGTAACAAAACACATGTTCAATACATCTCTTTAACCCCCCTTAGCGGTTTTCCCCCGATGTAGCTGGGTAAAGTTTCGTACCAAAAAAGGGTAACCCCCCCCCCCCTACCTTCGGGTTTTCCCATGGGGGTTGCTGGGAGTCCCTGCAGCACCACCTTGTCCTTCGCTCCCGCGATGTTTCCCCTGCAGCGTCCCCGGCCATCTCCTCCGGCCGATGCCGGCATTTGGCTCTAGTTTTTCTGGTCCCTGTACATTGGACTTTACGGGCGCCGTGAACCGGCGGCAAAATTTGAAATTTTTTTTAAAAAATATGGATTAGTACATAGTATAGACATTGGCTGGTTTCAATGCAATTTCTCACATACAGTATGTCCCGAGTGCTTTTTGTCCTGCACCCTGCCCTGCATATTTGACTGATTTCCGTTTCTGCCTGGAAACTGAGAACCGATCCATAGGCGTCCAAAAAGAGTCCCCTTTAGGTCAGACGGCGTTATTTAGACCTGGGGGGGGAAGGGTCCGCGCTAGAGACCCAGCGATAGTAAAAATCAGAACCACCTTGCAGAATTGAGTGATAATGATTCGTGTGGGAAATTCCTCATACAGACACTGAAAACAACTTCTGTGACTTTGCTCAGCCGATGTGCGAACGTGGCGCTATAATTTCACATTATTTTCAGTGTTTTTTGGTTTATTTACTAATTATTGAAATTACAATATTAGATTATTATTATCATTATTATTTTTTATGATTATTTATTAAATTATAATTTATGATTTCGTGTTTTCAATGTTATTGCGATTACATAGGATGTTTACTAACTCTTGTTCGGCACAGAATTTCTCAGTAAGTTATTCCTAAAAATTACAGGCCCTACAATAAAAAACTACATATTATCCATGCAAAAAAAATAGTACCCGCTTTCAGCACCAAAAAACGGAACATAATTCAAACCGCCCAGGAGGTTAAAGAATCTGTTGACCAGTAGGACATCTGTTTGAACAGTAAAGGATGGTACTTAACTTATTTCCAGTGGATAGGCCCTTTCATCACCCATAGCCAATTGTTTACATCTAATTTCTGAGGCTACAGAACACTGTTAGCTACTGTATGTTTTGATGGACATGGCTCCAACATTAGAAACCCACCATGAATGTGAAAAATAATGTCTATATGTGTGCTTTTGAACATACATATGAAAATATATAGGCACTGCAAACTGACACTCTGAACCCCAGACATAGTAAGGAAGTTTTTATAGGCTGCTTGCATGTACACTAGCTTAAAAATACGCTCCTAGCAGCTACTTATGAGCTCTCTTTTTTGCCCCCCAGAAGCAAATATTATTATCATATGTGCACACATATTGTATTCTACAAGCATTTTTTGAAGCTTAAACTTCTAAGAGCAGGAAGAAAAGGAATTTCGGGGAGTGATTTGCTGCCCAAAAAAAAAAAACACTGATCGCTGCCTAAATTGCTCTGAAACACTGCAAACCACTGCTAAGAGAAGGTTTACAGTGTTCTTTTGGGGATTGTTTTTTTCCTTAGCAGCGGCCGCGGGGCATCTTCAATAACCAGTGAATTTGAATATTTATGTATGCAGATGACCATATTATGTGCCTCAAGGTTCTAGGTTGTATGAAGTTTTATTGTACTGGTTGACATACTTGGTAAAGTGTGTACAAGAACTGTGCCTAGAATTTTGTATTTTTACAAAGTCTCATTTGTCATTATATTTAATTAAAAACAAAATATCGCAGTAGTAAATATAGTCTAAGAATAAACTGTATTTATATATTCAAAAATATCCTCAGTGGAGTTGTGTTTTATAACTGGTGCAAGGTGTTGTTTTCCTATTGCCTTGCACTGTTTCATACAAGTGTCATTGTTAAAGTATTTCCATGAATAACTGTAAGTAGGGGTAAAGAAAAAAACATCCATGCGGACTGTGTACATTGAAAGGATTTTAGCAAAAGAAGGTTTGGGTGGAAGGCATAAAAGTAGAGCCTCTTGGCTCACCAGCAGAAGTTGGCTTCCTATTTGTTTTTATCGGCCTCTCAATTTCTCAGGCCTGGGAGAGTCCGTTTGTCCCTCTTCAGGGGGTGCGGGACCGTATGACCGCTATGATGCTCAATGAACAGATATCGAGTATCTGCAACTACTCCCCAACATAAATTCTTGAAAATATGGGAGCCGTGGTTGCAATATGCCTTTCCCACGCTCCCCCCGGCTAGTCTGGGGATGTAATGGCGTTCGGTATTGGCGCTCTTGGACCCCTGCTCTTTTTTTTTTTTTTACCTTTTTCTTCCTTTCTTCTCTTCTCTGTTTGTTTTTGGTGTGACTGGACAGCTGCCTTTAGTTGTTATAGTCAGAGTTACATTAATGATATTGTAACTTATGTGCCACCGATAGCCCCTGCGTGGGCGTACCTTTTGCCATGTTGGCGTTAGAGCACTGTTTTTTCTATTTTGCGTTTTTTATCTGTGCAATTGATAGCCCCGGCGTGGGCGTGTTTTGTTGCCTGTTTTATACTGTTTAAAAATTAATAAGAACCTTTGAAATATAAAAAAAAAAAGTAGAAGGGCTTTATGGAAGGAAGGAGAAACAAGGAAAGAATCTAGGAGGAAGAGGAGGGGACCTCAGGTCTCAAGCTGCACAACATGATCCAGGAACCAATTGGCTCAGTTGAAGGATCGTGGGTCATATCAATGAGAGGAATCCTAGTTTGCGGAATGTGAGTAGGCAGGAAGCTAGAGTTTACCATGATAATGACCGTCTTTAGTGAATTCATAGTGACTGTGTCTATAGTGATCCACGGTGCTGTTTGAAATAGCTCTGGCTTCCTCCATTTGGGATATGCTATCTACCCTGTTCTTTCACTCAGCTACAGTTTGGCGATTTGAGATTTCCAGTGTAGAGAAATCAGGGATTTACAGGGTTACGGAGGTAGAGCAAGAGGGAGTTGTTTTGGCTGTAGATAGGTTCTGTGGTGGCATGTAGAGTATAACCCCCTAGGATCCATGGCATAAGAATTCCCTGTTGTTTTCGTTAACCACAAGTGGATCTGCTGCCAAAACAGCTGAATGATTTCAACTTCTTATGGGATGTGGAAAAGGGTCCTTTTTTCTTGCCCATAGTTCAAGTAAACAGCCTAGGGCAGGGGTGGGCAAACTTTTTGACTTGAGGGCCGCAGTGGGTTCATATATTGGACCCGGGGGCCGGACCAAGAGTAGATGAATGATGTGTATGTGTCATCCATAGTAAGTATAGTAATATTCCCCCATAGTAAGCATAGTAATTAATCCCCCATATAGTAATTCATCCCCCATAGTTATTCATCCCCCATATAGTAATTCATCCCCCATATAGTAATTCATCCCCCATAGTTATTCATCCCCCATATAGTAATTAATCCCCCCATATAGTAATTCATCCCCCATAGTAATTCATCCCCCATAGTTATTCATCCCCCATATAGTAATTCATCCCCCATAGTAATTCATCCCCCATAGTTATTCATCCCCCATATAGTAATTAATCCCCCATATAGTAATTCATCCCCCATAGTAATTCATCCCCCATAGTTATTCATCCCCCATATAGTAATTCATCCCCCATATAGTAATTCATCCCCCATAGTAATTCATCCCCCATAGTAATTCATCCCCCATATAGTAATTCATCCCCCATATAGTAATTCATCCCCATATAGTAATTCACCCCCCATAGTAATTCATCCCCCATATAGTAATTCATCCCCCATAGTAATTCATCCCCCATATAGTAATTCATCCCCCATATAGTAATTCATCCCCCCTATAGTAATTCATCCCCCATATAGTAATTCATCCCCCATAGTAATTCATCCCCCATATAGTAATTCATCCCCCATATAGTAATTCATCCCCCATAGTAATTCATCCCCCATATAGTAATTCATCCCCCATATAGTAATTCATCCCCCATATAGTAATTCATCCCCCATATAGTAATTCATCCCCCATAGTAATTCATCCCCCCTATAGTAATTAATTCCCCATATTAATTCATCCCCCATAGTAATTCATCCCCCATAGTAATTCATCCCCCATATAGTAATTCCCCCCTGTGTCAATTCACTTACCTTTGCTCCGCGCGTTCCTCTCGCCGTATTCCCGCGCCGTTCCGGTGTAGCATGAAAATCTGTCTCCTATGAGGATCTGTCCCCCTCGACGTATCTGCGCATGTGCCAGTTTCAGGCATTAGCAGCCGATCGGCGATCTCCGTGGGCCGGATTAAAAGGTCCGCCGGGCAGTAGTTTGCCCATTGCTGGCCTAGGGAATACTCGCTGGAACTTCTCAGATATTCTGCATCATCTTGACAGTGGCTTATATGGTAACTCTTGGATCTTTAAACTGGCGTTGCATTTAAATGTCAAGCAGCATTTTTTTTCTCCGCTGCTGATCTGAGAGATGGAGGTTGAGATCTTCCTTCCAGTGTCTCATCTGCCTGGAAGGAGACTAGCCAGGTATACATCTTCAAGATCACGTGTACAACATGGTCACACTTGCACATACACTATGTCTTTGAAGGGAGTCTGGGTGTAAAAGAACTCTTTTCTTTCTGTGGTTGATGATGACATTTTGAAGTTGGTGAAAGGATGAAGTGGGTAGGGGGGGGGTTTAGGTAATGGACCTTTTTCATCTATGAAATCTCTTAATCTCAGTGCACCTCCAGCATTCAAGTTCTGTAAGAACTGTGATGAAAGATCAGGGGGGAAGTTTGTGTTGCCCCTAAGCTGGTGTTATTTTAACATTACAAACTTTATTTGATGTATTACTGAGATAAAATAGCATTTGGGTCTTATTTTGCGACTTTCGGAAGCAGAAGAAGTAGAGCAGATGTCCTGTAGATGACGGTTTTCCTTTTACCACGTGTGTAAGAATTCCACATATAAGGAATATCTTTACCATTTGCATACCCATTTAAACTTCAAAGGTATTAAACCGAAAAGCAAATATTTATTATATTGCAGCTTACCAATTCTTAGATGTGATTACTGCATTAGTTTTTAGGCTTTCTTCTATTTTCACCTGGTGATCCAGTCAGTAAGTTTTTTTTTTTTCTTTTTTTAAAGATGTATTAATTATAGAGATGAGACAAAAACCATTTACCACCGGCAGTGATTAACTCTATTTCAGTTATGTAAAACCTTTATCCCAGAAGGAAAAAAAAAAACAGTTGTAACTGTTTTATAAGTGTTAGCTGGAGTTTGGCTTCAATTTGTTAGTGTATGTAAATCTGCTAGTACATCTTACACTTCCTTCCCCCCTAGACTGACAATGCTGCTGTCTGCTGTGCCCCGTGCTCATTCATCTAGAGTGATGTCTCTCAGGAGGTGTGTTACTGGCCTGATCACCAGGTGAAAGCAGAGGGAAAAAAGCCTACAAAAAAAGAAAATAAATGCAGTCACCACATCTAAGGATTGGTAAGCTGCAATATATAAAATTTTTAGTTTTGTATTTAATAACGCTTTAAATGTTCCAAAAAATGAACTTATTTGTAGTTTGTTTCATTGACTGAAATGAGAACTCTATATCAAGCACTGTATGAGTTACAAAGAGGTCAAATCGGTGGCATATTTGATGGCAGTGTGTCCTACTGAGCCAACCAAACAGTGATCTAGTCAGAAGAACAACAGGATTTGAAGCATTTATGGTTGATTTTTTGTCCTGATATCTTTATATACTGACCTTTAACATCTTGAAGCAACACATTTTTTTTTCTATGTTCCAATACAGTATGCCAAACTGTTGCACAGGGGCGGACTGACCATTTGGAAACTCCAGCACTGCCCGAGGGCACGGGGTCAGTAGAGGGCCCCATAAGATGCCCCTGGTACCTTTTTCATAGGCTTTTTTGAGTTTGGGCAAGGACACAGGGGCCCCATGATCCCCTATTGCCCGGGGGGCCCCATGAGTTGTCAGTCCGCCCCTGCTGTTGCAGAAAACCACTATGTGGTTTAGGAATCTGGAATTAGACTAATAAGTGGCATGGAGTTGGGTATAGCATCGAGACTGAGTCTGTTTGGGTCAGACTGGGTCATGTGATGAAGAATCAAATCAAAATCTGACTCATTGGTGACTACTGTGCATTGTGTGATGGCTTTGGGGTCACTAGGTTAGGAGCAGGGGTGGACTGACCATTTGGAAACTCGGGCAATGCCTGAGGGCCCGGGGTCAGTAGGAGGCCCCATGAGATGCCCCTGGTACCTTTTTCATAGGCGTTTTTGAGTTTGGGCAAGGACACAGGGGCCCCATGATCCCCTATTGCCCGGGGGCCCCATGAGTTGTCAGTCCGCCCCTGATTAGGAGACATCACTTTGGCTGATTGTAGTCAAGCATGCAGTAGTGGTCAGTGGGTATCATGGGGTTGTATCCTCTGATGTCATACCACCTATAAATAATGACTAAACTAGACAATTTCAGTAAAATAGCCATCACGGGATATGATTGGACAAAAGCAACTGACTGGTCCAGGACTGGGCATACATTTTCACTCATTTCCCCCATCAACACAGTCATGTTGAGGGGGGGAATCCCTCCCACTGTGCTATTGCATTCTGACAGTGGGAAGTTTCCCTGCCCTTAGAATACAATGATCATGATAGCCAGCAGCAGTGATCGTACCAAAAAAAACCAAAAAAACAACGAGCTTAAGTCAGCACAACCAACCTTCTGATAGATGGATCGGAATTCAGCCCATTCAGCAGGAATTTTGATCAGTCTGTGGCCGGCCTAAATCATCTGTTGTTCCAATCAGAGGCGTTTAGGATGTTATAAGTGAAGCCATTATCATAGGTTACCCACTTTACCTGTGCTCAGCTCTACTTCCCCAAGCTGTTGGGAAAAAAAAAACCCCCTTGGTGTTTCAACTCATAGACATCCAAAATTGTGTTTTTTGATCAACAGGGCAACCGTCTCAGATAATTTTATCCTTGGATATTCATGTTTACAAAAAATAAATGCTTTAAATGCCCCTTCATTTTAGCCACTTGAGCACCTGAGGATTTACCCCCCTTAATAACCACGCCTCTTTTTGCTACTTGGCGCTGCACTAATTTAACTGATAATTGCGCGGGTCATGCAATGCTGCACCCAAACGAAATTTACGTCCTTTTTTTCACACAAATAGAGCTTTCTTTTGGTGGTATTTGGTCACCTGTGCGCTTTTTATTTTTCACGCTATAAACAAAAAAAGGCCAAAAATTTGGCAGAAAAAAAATATTTTTTTACTTTCAGCTATAAAAAATATATAGTAAACTCAAAGTTGGTTATAAATTTAGGCCAAAATGTACTCTGCTCCATGTTTTTGGTAAAAAAAATCCCAATAAGTGTATATTGATTGCTTTGTGTGAAAGTTATAGCGTCTACAAACTATGGGATAGATACTGCAATTTACACCATGTTTTTGCTATACAGCGCTGCGCTAGTTTAACGGACAATTGCGCGGTCATGCAATACGGTACATAAATGAAATTTACATCCTTTTTTTCCTCACAAATTGAGCTTTCTTTTGGTGGTATTTGATCGCCTGTGCGGTTTTTATTTTTTGTGCTATAAAAAAAAGGCTGACAATTTTGAGGAAAAAAAAACAATATTTTGGACTTTTTGCTATAAAACATGTCCAGTAAAAAAAAAAATGCAAAAATCAAATTTAGTCATAAATTTCTGCCAAAATGCATTCTGCGACATGTCTTTGCTAAAAAAAACCCAATACGTGTAAATTAATTGGTTTACGTGAAAGTTATAGCGTTTACAAATGGCGGGAAAGATACGGGGATTTTTAATTTTTATTTATACTAATAATGGCGCCGATCAGCGACATATGGCGGCGACCAGCGACTTATGGCAGGACTGCGGGACAGCGGCGGACATTTTGACACTGGGGGGGAACTGACTTGGGGTCACTGACATCCCCAGTGACACCAATACAGTGATCAGTGAAAAAAAAACACTGAAACTGTACTAATGGCACTGGGGAGGAAGGGGTTAACATTTTTAGAATTTGCAGTGTAAGGGGAGTGTTTTACTAGGGGGCGGGGCTGTGTACTGGACGGGGGAGGGAGGGGGGAGCTGATCCAGGGAGAGAAACTCTGCAGCTTCTCACAAGCTGTCAGAGAACTGACACAGAACAGGGCTGTGTGTAAACAATGCAGCCCTGCTCTGTGTTAGCGATCACCGGCAATCGCAGGAAAACGGCCGGAAAAAAACAGGCCATGACCCGTCGGCTGACACCCACTGCTGACACCCGCGTGACAGGTAGGGCGGGCGTGCGCCTACCTGTTTTGAAGGCAGCCGTTTTAAAACGTGCTTTTGCCTACGAGCGCCCCCCTGCCACCGTTTATATGCGGTGTCTGGGCGGCAAGTGGTTAACAAAATAAATATATTACTAAAAATTTATATTTTTGGAATAGATTCAAATAATATAAACATACAGTATATACATATATAGAATATGTATCACTTTAAAAAAAAAAAAATTTACTTATGAACTCATTATGGGTACTGCAATTTTTTATGAACGTAAGCCGGCTTTATTTTGGTCCAGGAATTGAACTCTTTCACAACTTTCCTTGTTGCCTTGTGCAGCCTGATCTACACAAACACATCCACATTGATTTGCTGTATTTTTAGGTTACAGGAGTGATAGTAGTTCTTGTAAAACAAATTTACAGGAAGAAATACATTCCCTTCTCGTGTGTCACACACTGGAGAAAGAAAGGGAACATGTTGCAGAGACATTTAATAGCTTTTAATGATTTACTGTAAAAGCCATTTTAGTGTCCTCCTGCAGCAGATAGAACGTCTTGTTGTTCGCTTCCTGAATGCTGAGTTTGCATTGATATCAATATCCAACCGGATCAGTGAGGTGTGTGCAGGCTGCAGTATTATTAGGTAAACACGGAGCTGTCAGCATGTATTTACTTCTCTTCTTCTGACTTGTTTTAGGTCAACAATAATATTTTAGTCTGTATGCTGAAGCATGACTAGTGCACCCGAGATAGGTTCATCCAGACCCCACTACACCACCATTACCCTTCCATACCAATCCCCTTTACTTACTATACTTACAGAAAACACAACACCAATTTTGGAGTAAAATGGCCAACACGGCCTTTTATTAACAAATCAAGTTTAAACACATCAACCATTCCTTATAACAGAAAACATAAAGAGTTGTCATTGGTCTTTGAAGGCACCCCCAAAAACGATCCGAAATGCACCTGCGGACAACCATATTCCACTAGGCCTCCAGCCGCAACCAACCAGCTCGGAGACAACCATACCGTCCGCAGTGCAGCACCACCACCTTCCAGTTAAACCTCAGTTACCTGGAATGTTCCCGGGCACACCATACCAACGATGGGTCCCACACCATTTTGTACCTCCAAGATAAGAACCGCCTCCAAAGACCAACCACCCGCCCAGGAACTGAAATACCCCCCCCCAGGGGGAACACACACTCACCAAACAGGACGGCGGGAGGGAAGCTCTCTCTCCCACGTCCAACTCTGACTGACACCCCTCGCCAGTACACCCCACCCTAAGGTGCAGGAGACCCCACCTACACTCTCCCTCTACCAACCAGCTCCCCCAGCTATCCTTTACCAACCCCCTAAGCTATCATTAACCCTTACACATCCTCCTTCCCACTCTGGCCTAGTCATGCCTGCCCTGCGCTAATTCTTTTCTTCTTTTCGCTGCGGGCATTTCTTCTCTAAGCAGTAGGCCTCCTTCACACTGCCGTAAGAAATGCATCTACAGGCACACCTCCGTTTTGCGAATGCCTCGGCTAACGTCATTTTTGGTTTATGAATGAAAATCCGTTGAAAATACGGCTCGTTTACAATTTTTTTTCACAATACGAATGGATTAATTGGTTTTCAATGCATTTGCAAATTTTTTTTAATCATGTCCCTGTACAGTATTTATGCCTTTTAAAGTGCACCGTATAAAAGAGTTTTGAACAGATAGACTTTTTTTTACTTTTTTCTGACCTACGGAATGGATTATTTGGTTTTCAGTGCATTCCTATGGGAAACCGCATTTTGGTTTGCGAATTTTTCACAATATTAAAAGTCCCCGCAGAACGCATTAAATTCGTAAACCGAGGTACGCCTGTACAACTGTTTTTTTTTATGTACGGATCTGAATGCAGCTGCATTATTTTCAGTGGAGGTATTACAGGTGTGTAAAAATGCACTGCGTTCTGATCTGTAACACAAAATCCAAAAGCTGCATCTGAGGACATACAGTCCATGGCCGAAATTGTTGGCACCACTTGATATTTCTCCAGAAATCATGTATTTCTCACGAAACGTAATTGCATTAACACATGTTTTGCTATACACAGTTTATTCCCTTTGTGTGTATTGGGACAAAACAAAAAAAGGGAGGAAAGAAAGCAAATTCGACATAATGTCACACAAACCTCCAAAAATGGGCTGGACAAAAGTATTGGCACCCTTTCACAACTGCGGATAAATAAGAATGTTACAAGCATTGTGATGCTCCTGTAAACTCGACACACCTGGGCAAGTAACAGGTGTGGGCAATATAGAAATCACACCTGAAAGCAGATAAAAAGGAGAGACGTTCACTTAACCTTTGCATTGTGTTGTCTGTCTGTGCCACACTAAGCATGGACAACAGAAAGAGGAGACGAGAACTGTCTGAGGACCTGAGAACCAAAATTGTGGGCAAAATATCAACAATCTCAGGTTACAAGTCCATCTCCAGAGAACTAGATTTGCCTTTGACCACAGTGCGCAACATTATCAAGAAGTTTGCAACCCATGGCACTGTAGCTAATCTCCCTGTTCGTGGACGGATGAGGAAAATTGATGAAAGATTGCAACGCAGAATAGTCCGGATGGTGGATAAGCAGCCCCAAACATGTTCCAAAGACATTCAAGCTGTCCTGCAGGCTCAGGGAGCATCAGTGTCAGCGCGAACTATCCGTCGACATTTAAAATGAAATGAAACGCTATGGCAGGAGACCCAGGAGGACCCCACTGCTGACACAGAGACATAAAAAAGCAAGACTACAGTTTGCCAAAATGTACTTGAGATAAGCCAAAAGCCTTCTGGGAAAACGTCTTGTGGACAATGAGACCAAAAGAATAGAAGCTTTTCGGTAAAGCACATCATTCTACTGTTTAAAACCCGAAAACGAATGAGGCCTACAAAGAACAAAACACAGTACCTACGGTAAAATATGGTGGAGGTTCAAATGATGTTTTGGGGTTGTTTTGGCTGCCTCTGGCACTGGGTGCCTTGACTGTGTGCAAGGCATCATGAAATCTGAGGATTACCAAAGGATTTTGGACTCGCACTGTAGGCCCAGTGTCAGAAAGCTGGGTTTTGCGTCCAAGATCCTGGGTCTTCCAGCAGGACAATGACCCCAAACATACGTCAAAAAGCACTCAGAAATGGATGGCAAAGAAGCGCTGGAGAGTTTCTCTGAAGTGGCCAGCAATGAGCCCAGATCTAAATCCCATTGAACACCTGTGGAGAGATCTTAAAATTGCTGTTGGGAAAAGGTGTCCTTCCAATAAGAGAGACCTGGAGCTGTTTGCAAAGGAAGATGGTCCAAAATTTATCCGGGTGAGAGGTGTCAGAAGCTATTGATGGTTATAGGAACGACTGATTTCAGTTATGTTTTCCAAAGGGTGTGCAACCAAATATTAAGTTAAGGTGCCAATACTTTTGTCCTACCAGCCCATTTTTGGGGTTTTGTGTGACATTATGTCATATTTGCCTTTTCTGCCTCTGTTTTATATTTGTTTCCAATACATACAAAGGGAATAAACAGTGTATAGCAAAACATGTGTTAATGCAATACCTTTTTGTGTGAAATACTTGATTTTCAGGAAAAATATCAAGGGTGCCAACAATTTTCGGCCATGACTGTACATACATACACACATATACCACTGAAAAAGGAACAGGACATTTTTTTCTACATATTTAGGTCCCCGTGGTCCGTCACACATAATTTCAAATCGCATGACAAGTCGACTCCTATGTGCAACTTGCATAGACCTCTGTGCATCAAGTCTCAGTTGTCTTCCAAGTCACACCTGAAGTAGACTGACATCCTCGACTTTGAAATTGAGAGAATATCAAGTGAAGTCCGCACAAGAAAACACATGATGCTAAAAATGTTATATATACTGTGTGTGTGTGTGTGTATATATATATATATTCATAATATATATATATATATTTCTTTCTGGCACTTTGACCAGACAGGTAATTTTTGTTCAAGTATCACCGTAATTGTAACTCCTTAAAAACAACCACACCATCTTTTTCCAGAGCAGCCTGTTCTTCTTTTGAGGTCACCTGTGGGGGTTTTCTTTGAATCCCGGACAATTCTTCTGTCAGTTATGGCTGCAATCTTTCTTGGTCTCCCTGACCTTGGCTTGGTATCAAGAGATCCCCGAACTTCCCACTTCTTAATAGGTGATTTACAAGTACTGATTGGCATATTCAAGGCTTTGGACATCTTTTTATTTTATTTCCTTTTTCCATTACCTTGTTACGCAGGACTTTTGATAGTTCTTTTCTGATCCATGGCTCAGTATCTAGCCTAGTCAGTGCTTCCATGTAAAAGCTAACAAACTCATTGACTATGTATACACTGACACTAATTGCAATTTAAAAAGCCACAGAAGTGGGACATTAAACCTCTAATTGGCATTTTAACCCGTGTGTGTCACCCTGTGTGTCCGTACCAAGGCCCAACATTCCAGGGGAGGGAAACTTTTTGATCCGGGCCATTTGGGTGATTTCTGTTATCATTATGATCTAAAAAAGGAGCCAAACAACTATTTGATAATAAATGGCTTCATATGATCATCATCATTCAATAAAAGAGCATTTTTTTGGCATGATCAGTCATATTTCCAAAAGCAATGCCAAAATTTTCACACAATTTCTGCCAGGTATGTAAACTTTTATTAGCACAACTGTGTGTGTGTTATATATATATATATATATATATAATTATTATATTTATTTATTTTTTTAAGAAGGCTATATGGAGCCATTCACTCGACTGTTTTGCCTGTTTGTAATGCTGACTCTCTGGCTACTATACTTTACAGCTGAACTCTAATTCAGATATAAAAGGCACAGATCATCAGTTTGTAATATTTGAAACATATTTAAATGTATTTTGAAAATGCAAGCAGAAGTCATCATTCAAATGGACCAAATATAGTGTATACCCATGCAAAGGCCGTCTTTACCCACACGTGACGAACATTATGGCGACTGTTATTGGTACCTGATGTAAAGGATAATGAGGACATCTCTAACTGCACTTTGTTCTGCGTGAGATTTATTATCTGGAACATCTGCTGTTAGCCTTAAGCTGCCCATTAAAATGTTGATGCCCATCCAGTGAAAGTCTGTCATTTTTTTCTTGGCAGTGTGAAAATAAATATTTTTATGCATTAGAAAAATTGTCAGCACTCAGATTTTTTGTTATTTTTCAATGTACTAATTATATTCCAAACTTCTACCTCTCTTGAATAATACTGGCAATTAGTAGCTTTTCCTTTTGTTCTCTCCCTATTTGATATAACATCATTATACTCTTTCATGATGTCACAGAGATATAACAATGTGGGGAAGTCTGCTACGAGTAAGGCTCTTTAGCTGAAACACGTTCACTTCTTTTGTGCTGTAACTCACTATGTAGTCAATAAAGGACACATTTTCACAGATGATGCCTGGTTGGCAGCCTCATGTTGCTGTATGCATGTCCTACTCTGTATCCACAATGAGCAGAGACTTTGGAGATAAAATTTATCAATAATTTTTATTCTTCCTACTCATTGCAGTCATTAGGGACCTCACACTTGCTTGAGTATATTTTATGATATTGTGCAATCAAATTGTAATGTGTGTGT